>JBCFYV010003147.1:0-27907 GCA_039000515.1 Timema cristinae
AGAAGGGAGTAACAAGTAGTAATAAAATATAAAAAAAAACACGTTAAAATACGCTTCCCTGATTTCGGTCTAGAGCGAAAAGAAGTTGTTTGAGTTTGGTCGGCAGAGAAAAGTAGAAATGAAGAGTGAAAATAAAAGGGTGTTTCAGGTGTTTTATTTTTAAAGGTTTCTATTAGCCAAATGCTTTGTTTTCTCAAACGAAAGCTCGGAAAAAAAGAAACTTTATTTTTTTTATTACAATCAACTCAAAAGGTGTTTGCAAAGGTTGCTTTAAAAAAAAATTCAACAGAGGAATATTCGATGGGAGTTATTCATGCCGTAGCGTAGATGTACCCGTACTTGGTAGTATAATTTACTTTTCCTTACCTTCCTTTGCTAAACATAAATTATGGTAATGTCTATGTCTAAGACTAAAACTAGGAGTGGGAATAAAAATGTAGAGGTTTTAAAACTTGTACAGCAGGGGCGAATCCTCCATGCATGCTTAAAGACATAAGAGTAAAAAATATTTTTTATAATCTTAATAACCCGCCTCGGTGGCGTAGTTGGCTAACGCGCTTGTCGTGATGAGCTCGACTGCTGAGGATGGGGAGATAGAGGTTCTAATCTCGGTCGGGTGAAATGGGGGTGGTTTTTCCTAAATGGTTTTCCACTCTCCCTTCACGCAAATGCGGGTTCACTTCCTCTAATTAAACCTTCTCACTCCCTAATCCATTAGCGTAAGTAGTACTTAAAGCGTATAACCCGGACGGGTAGTAAGACGCGGTGCTAAATATTATTATTATTGCTTGCACATCACTGGAGTACAAACATGATTATAGTTTGGAAACAAATTAAAATGGGACACATCTTTATGTTAACTTTTTTTTTAAATTGTTTTTGTGTCTCTTATTCATCGCTGAAGTGTATCTCACATTTTACGGCACACCCTGTGCATATCAAACGTGAAAAAACACCTTTTCGGCCCTGTCTACAGCATCAGGCTCTCTGCACACAAAATAAGATAAAAATATCTGGTAAAAAAATATTTATACTTTTATATATATATATATATATATATATATATATATATATATATATATATATATATATATATATATATATATATATATATATATTCAATACTAATCAACTCCATGTCCGAATTAGTTGACCCTTGGAAATTTGAGAGGAAGCAAAGCGGTTGTCCTGCCCGAATTGGCGGAGCCCCACGGAATATAAGGGATGGCTGGATGAATGTTTGCAACCGACAGCAGCCCAACGAACAAACACAAGACCACAAACGTAGTACAAACAAATTATTCACGCCCGCCAATATCACGCGAGGGTGGCCAATATTTCGAGAGAGCAGTTTCAATCATTTACTTCCCTCCCCCCCCCCTCGCCGGTGGTGCTTGAAATTAAGACTTCATTAGCATTCATAAAGGACACCTCCCCCTTCAGGAACTACGCCGAAGAGGTAGTTTATAAAGCTGGATCGAAATATGAATTGATACATTGTAAAGGTGATTAAGGATGTTGCCTAACCATGACGTCACGAAAAATCAAGCTAGGATTTCCCATGTTAATGTATTTAGGTAATATTTGGCGAGTTTTAAGTATATAACATTAAAACAAAAACCATAAATACTTAAATAGTTCTAAATATAGTATTGCAGTGTCATAACATAATTTGTTTCGGTAATAAGGTAGTTTTTTTTATAATAGTCTCCAATATGTAGACGTATTTCTAGAATAAAAACACAGTAAAATAGCAAGTCAATGCTGTCCATACGCAGATAGTGTGTGTGTGTGTGTGTGTAAACTCGTCAGAGGAAGAAGGAAAGTTCTATAAATACCTAGAGAAGAGACCTCACAGGGTTAACTACTAATTTTCTTCTTTCTATTTCTAACTCGTATGTTTGTGTTTAAAAGTGTGTTACTGCTTAGAATGCTTAGTTGAATCAAGATAAGATGCAACACGCTTCGCAGAATAGCTTCGAAATCACCAAGTAAGGCAACGTCGTTTAGATGTTTCAAGGCACGCATGGATAACATTGAATTCTACATCAAATTTAGAAAGGGAAGGGTATTACTTCTATTTACTGCACATTTTCAGTAAACGAATGAGTTATCTTAAAATAGCTCATTTCAAATAGTGACGTTTTGAGCATATTGATTTATTAGAGCACTTCAGAGTCAAAGTTAATACTCAGATAATAAAATCCAACATACTTAATAATAATAATAATAATATTTAGCACCACGTCTTACTACCCGCTCGGTTATACGCTTTAAGTACTAATTACGTTGATGGATTTAGGAACTGGGAAGGTTGAATTAGAGGAAGTGAACCCGCATTTGCGGGGAGGGAGAATGGAAAACCATTTAAGAAAAACCTCCCCCAGTTCATCCTACCTAGATTCGAATCTCGATCTCCCCGTCCTCAGCATTCTAGCTCAACATGACACGTGCGTCAGCCAACTACGCTCCAACATACTTATGAGCATGATTTATGAGGAAGTGTACCACCAGAAATACAATAACAAATAATTGGTACGATACAATTATACAAACTTTCTCATATGGTCTATTAAAATTTACTAATTATTACACATATTATATAAATCAATAAATTGCCCTCAAAGGAGTTTTATTAGGTTAACGAAACCATACTATTTTTTATTCATATAATGCACTCACCCAATAACCATTTTGAACCCAAAATGGTATGAACCATTTAAAAAAAAAACATCCATATGTTCAAAATTTAGTAAAGATAAAGCTATCCCTAACCAAATTTAATCCACCAAAAAGAGTAAAAGTGTTAATTTAAAGATAAAACACTCCCTAAATGTTCATTTTAAACAAAATCGTTAAAAGCATTATAAATAAATTTTAAGTTTTCAAAAATCAATCATTAGTAAACGACTCTTAAACTAAATTTCCCTAAAAGCAACATATATGCTATGTTATATATCATTATATAAAACACCTCTCAGATAAAATCCATGTGGTATGAACATATGATATTTAAATATCAGGTTATTCGCATCGGTGGTTACATGGTCTAACGCGCTATTCTCGGAGTAGATTGGATTGCCGATGACAGGGAGATCGGGGTTCATATACCGGTCCGGTGTACTCAGGGTGGTCTTAGCTAAATAGTTTTCAACTCTAGTTCCACTCAAAGGTGGGTACACTAACACTAAATTCAACCTTCCTCATCCTTAACACACTAGAGTAATTAGTATATATACATATATATTAACTGAACCAGTGGTGCTGCTAAAAATTTAAAAAAAAAAAAAAAAAAATGTTTTTGTCTGCATAATTATGTAATACTACTTTTAAATTTTGACCTTTAATTTTAACGCTTATAAACATTTTTACAAGTTTATATGGGCTGACCTTTGTAGTCTTAGGTTAAAATGATCGCCTTAGGAGCCTACGTTTGTGAGTTCAAACCCAGCTGGAATTGATGGAATTTTCTTGAGCAATAAAAATACGTGGGATAATTTCCATCGGAGGGGAAGTAAAGCCGTTGGTCCTTTATCAATTGTGGAATGAAAAAACCCTGGAAGGACCTTCATTAACCTGTAGTACTACTTGTGAATTTTGAACTTTTTTTGATGCCAAAGTTTTGTGCCAGTTTTGTAACGTTTTGTACCACAAAGAAAAACTTTTGTAACCATAACCATTTTGAGTAATTAACATATCAAAGTGGCGATTCTAAGTGAATGCTGTTGTAACACTTTTGAATTTTTAACTTTTTTTAATGCCAAAGTTTTGTACTGTTTTGTACCACAAAGAAAAAGTGTAGCATGTCAATCAGGCAGATTGGACAGCTACAATTGAATACCAATATTTTGATAATTTATGACAATAGAAACGAAAGAAAGAAGTAATATTAACATATTTAAAAGTAATCTACCCCAAAGTTTATTTTCCCTGACTAGGTTAAGTCTGATACAATCACGTGTCTCCCTAAATTGAAACACATTGTTGTTCGAAAGATATTGTCTTTTGATAAGTACTGTAGCGGATATCAAAGAAGAAAATTAACATTATCATATTTATGAATAAAATGCTTTAACGCATACCCGTTGCCATTGGATGATGTCGGATGGATTCACATAGATTTGACATGCTGCCTATAAGAAAATATTGTAAAGGACGTCTATAACACAAATTCTCATAAAAATAATAGCTGAGCCTAAAGTATATAATTAAAACGGATATATTTAAATAGAAGATGATTCGGTAACTACTTACCATTTCAAGATGTTCTTGGATTTGTTCGCCACGTGTTAGAAAAGAAAATTATTCAATGATGGCAGCCTGACTTCAACCACACGTGCTTTCATTACAACATCTGATGAAGAAAGAAGCATAGAATGAACTCGACCCAGTGGCCCGCTTGCCCATCAGAGAAGGCTAGCGGCCATCCAAGGAAACATCTTTTCCTCCTTTCCCGCAAGCGGTTCTCCCTGCTTCGTTTTCCTTTCTCCCCGCCTACCTCTCTCTCTTTTTATATGTTTCCGAGTTTATCACCTATTTGGTTTTGTTCCGTTCAAGTCAGATTTTAGAGTATAAAAAGGCTACTTCTCAGATTCACAGTATCGTAAACTTCTACAACCCAGCATCGAAGGAGGAACCTATACAACTTTACTCAACGAAGGAACCCGTAACAATGGAGTCTCGGCCATCGGATCTACCACCACACCGGCCAGGAGAATATTCTACAAATATTTAAGTATTCTGGCAACATCTTTATATTCGTCTGACTTAGAGTTTATTTTTTGTAAAAAAAAAATAGACAATGTCTACCGAGACATGTTTGATATTATTTATGTTCCGTCTCTATAGTCGAAGGCGACTTTCATTTGTTGGATAGCTTACACAATGGTGAAGTGATAGTTAAAACTATTTCTAGTCTTGTTGACTTCCGAATTAAAAGGTTAATTTAATTGATTAAATACTGTGTCCTCCTGTATGAAGAATAAGTGTTGTTATGACTAGTATTTAGCGAAACTCTTAGACTTGGTATATCAATCCTAACGACTATGCTTCTCTGTATCCTTATGATACAGCCTTTATATTGTGAGCCTTTGTCAAATGTAGTTAGGTCTTAGACTTACTAACCTCCACAAGTTCCATTCATTTATTCTGAGCCAATGTTTCTCATGACGTCGTGGACGTCATGTGCATTGTTTAAATTTTGTATGGCTACAACCAGGCTTTCTGTCTTGTTTCCGAAACCTAGTTGGGTTAATAGAGTTCTATCTTTTGGGTTGTTCAAGTAGTCACGTTTCACGAGCGGTTTTAGCTTGGGTGAGCAAACCAAGGAACACCGCTTGTGTCGTAATGGGGTCCACGCAAATAATACCTTTTGTATTAACCTGTTTTTTGGCAACTATTGTTTTGGTGTTGCTTTTTAGGTGTAATTCCTATTATCCTTGTTTGTACTATTGAATTCTCTGGCAATACCAATAGGGAAAGGGACCAGCCATAGTACCTGTTAATCAAAGCTGTTTGCTAGCCATTGACCTCTGTTATCTACAGATCTTTTATTTATTAACTAAAAGTGTTTTAAGGATATTGTCTTATGACCCAGTCAAGCTAACTGATTTAAGTCTATATGTATATCTTGTCCAATACCATTATGTTAATTACTACTTAATTGTTTTCTCCTTTAGAAAACACCTGCTTGTAGGCTGTGTCCAGCTCAGCCCTTGTAGCTACAGCATGACAATCTAATTTCACAATGTCTTATTAATTGAAACAAGCTTCAAACTTTTCTCGTGAATTTGAACATTGGTGACAAGTCTGCTATAGTTATAGAAACCATTTAATGAAAGAATGTGACAATACACCATGTAATGGATTGGTCTTGTGTCCAACTTGATTATGTTCTACTCCTTCCCCGGCCATTGTTATAGCTACCCCCTCCCCTTCAACGTCCTTCGTTCATCACTAGGCCTGTCGCCCTTGTAACCCCATTATCCTTGGCACTAATGAGGACGATAATTCTCCCGGTTGCCCCTTCTATACATAGGCTATAATTATATACATCCCACTCGGCACGCATCCACTGGTCAGATGCTCTACGTTGGAACAGCATATCCAACCCCCAACCAAATAAGATAATGATTTGTTCTCTAGAGATACACCTTAAAGACTTTATTACATAGCTAACAGGAGGGGTGGATGGCCTTTAAAAAAAATTAGAAATGAAGTCGAAGCGAAGCTTGGAAAATGTGAAGCATTGTTGAAGGCAAGGATAAAGTTTAAGTGTTTTTGTCACCAAACAATATGTCTACTTTTCATTTTAAATGATATATTAATGTATCCAAATATCAGGTGCTATAAACATTATTATAACGTTTATATCCACCCACCTCCATGGAAAGATCTGTTAGGAATGACTTTAGTGGGTTGGGTGTAACGCCAAATAATTGTTTGGATTCATTAATAGCTGTTTATTATAAAATTGGTTATGCATTACTAGAATGTACAGTAAGTGATGTAGTTAAACAAGATTATTTTAGAGTTAATTAAGTTATGATGTCCTCGCTACTGTCAGTATTATATATTTCGAAAGTCCTCGTGCTGGCCTGGTCTGTATGCTACGACTCTAAATAATTAGCGTAGTCTCACAACGCTTCGACTATACCGCAAGTAGAGGGATACTTGGGAGAACTCTTGAGATTTCCACTCCCCTGTTTAATGCAGGGACTCCGAAACCAAGATATTGTTCCAAACTGATCATAGACCAGGCAGTTGGAAGTATTCAAGAGACTAGAAGGGAGACCTTGATACGACTCTTTGGTCCTTCCTCCGTGTAATGCAAGGACCCAGAACCCAATATATTATTACAAACTGATCATAGAGCAGTCAGTTGGCAGTAGGACCCTTTTATACGACTCTCTGATCCTTCCTTTCATTGTCTTCCTTACAATGCCCAAAAACTCAAGGTTTATAAAATACCAAAATAAGTTTATTTCCCTTATGAGGTTGTCGTTATTAGGTATAACTATTAGTTTTTTTTTATTAATCTGCAAAACACCTGTTTGCTTACAATAATACTCATAACGTGAGCACGGGACTTTCGACAGAATAACTGATGACTAATAACTGATGATAGAAATTTGAATTATCTCATACTTGTACACTTTTGTCTAAACAAAATCTTACAATCTTTGATAGTATGCTGAAATATATTATATTTAGTGCGATAATTCAAATATATTCGTCATATATCGAAGTTTTATTCTCTGTTTGAAGTGCTTCGAAGATATGAAGGTCGAAGTAAAGGAGATCTTGGCTTCGACTATGACTTCGTCCCCTAGACGATTCACACACTACTAATAGTTAGCCCTACTTTTCCAAAAACTAATATTATCAAAAGTTTTTTCTAATTATATGGGTCTAAAAATAATCTTCTTATTGGGAACTGGAATATATGTTATTTATTTTATTATCACAATCTAAAATATTATATGCCTAGGCACGCAACTATCTCGTCAATTTAATCATGTCAATTTTTCCATAAATGGGATGGTCACAGATAAAATCTCAGTCAAGTGTACTTAGATGGAATTTAATATATGCATTCCTACTCTACCTTCAAAAAAATGTAGATACATTTTCTATTCTATCTCTCTTGAATATAACCTATTAGTACATGGCAAATATTCATCCATTACATATTTTATGAGACTGTGCCATTCATGGATAACCCTTGGTTCATACCCTGAAATATTAAAGATACAACTATTTTGGGAAAAGGTCTAGCTTGTATATTTTTATTGCTTTAATGATTGACTGTTTAAGAAGAAACTTTCCATACACCTTACAAATTAGGAAGTTTATATTACTTAGTTCCGCCATGGTGTCAATATGATGAGGGCCTAGTAGTGTTTTCAGTTAAGGAATGACTGCTAGCTTTCAAGGTAAACTGAATGAATAGCTTTTTCATAAATTTTAAAATTTTGCCCATTTTTTTTTACAAATGTCTCTTTAAAATTTGATATTTGTAGTTATTTAAATCACTCAGATGGTCAATAAAACATTAAGCATATAAACATTTTCAGGCACAAAACAATATAATCTCTAAGCAGAATGATCAGTAGTTATTTCTAAAATCATATTAATTTATGCTATTAAAGAAAATTATATTGTTTGCAATGCGTGTGTAGTATTTTAACTATAATATTTTTTATTTTAGGATTATTTAATTAATCTATATGTTACACATGCGAATATCTAACCATGAAAATCATTTATGACAAATATGATGTTCTCGATTATTTCCAATAAATCATTCAGTTGGCAATTTTCCTTTTACCAGCATTAGATTGCCCCAAATACTATATTATTTTGTTGGACAAATTTAACTTTATGCAAGTTTATATTAATTTATTCAATCAGAATGAAAAACATCAACATATACTTCCAAAATTCCGCTTTCGTATCACCTCGATTAAGTCTAAGGTTATCCTTAAAAAATAAATAAATGCTCACAGTTATAGCATTTCCTCCCCACTAAACCTTAACAAACTTTTTAAACCCCTTTAGGGTAGGTTAATCATATTTAGGAAGTACTTGAAGGAAAATTACTGTTATGTTATTTGACTTGCATGCTTAAAAAAAAAAATACAATTTTTTACAAAAACTTGATATTCGTGAACAAACAACATAAAATAGACAATTTCTATTGTTATTTGGGTCGTCATAAAGTATCAACGAAACAGAATTAAAACAAGCATTATAACACGATGAAGAGACAAGTGTTAATAAAACAATTTAAACTTTTTTTTTATTGTTTTAAATTTTGAGTCCGCGCTCCAATCCATTACTATCTATCTAAGCTATCAAGATTATTATTTAAGTCACTATTCAAATATATAATAATAATTTATCAAATATAGCTGTATACATATATAAACAATAAAAGATATACAGGATGTACCAGGGAAAAGCAGCCCACCTCCTATATGAGTAGTAAAAGCCAGATTATAACCGGTGGCAATAAGCCAAGAATTGTCGTATCAGATATGGTGACGTTCCGGACGTCACAGATTTGAATGATATTAAGTGCGAGGCACGTAATTAATTGTGTGTACGTGACATCATAAGATAATTAAAGTCGTATGATAGTATGACGTCACATTATATATTAGATTTGAATAATATTAAGTGACTGACAGATAATTAATTGTGGTTTAAGTACCGAGGTACATTATGCCAACAATTGACGTAATTAATTTTATGTACGTGACATCGTAAGATAATTAAGGACGTATGATAGTATGACGTCACATTATATATTGGATTTGAATAATATTAAGTGACTGACAGATAGTTAATTGTGCAGTCGTGTCTACAGTGACAGATAATTGTTGTTTAAGTACCGAGGTACATTATGCCAGTAGGACGTAATGACGTCATATTTAAAAAAGTTTTATGCTCTTACTACGAATATATAATATAAATGAGAGGGAAATATTACTAGAAATAAAAAAATAAATACAAGTTTTTTCACATTTAATTATAATAAAAAATATACATATTTCACAATTTATTATTGTTATCCATAAAAATACAAAGATCGTCATACAGTGACAGATAGTCAAAATATGGGATAGGATCGGATGGGTCTACAAACGATTTGGAGGCGAGGGTATTGTCTATGAACGTCGATACATTAGGGTGATTTAGATATTTTACATGGCGTGTGATATATTTTTCAAGATTGTACAGAGTTTTTAATTCGTCCGTAGACAGGTAGATCTGAATGTTTTTTTTATCACTCAGACACAATTTCCACACGCCGAAAAGTTTTTTCACCACAATGTTAAAGTCGTCCATGTTGGAGTCGAAGTTTACACACGTCTGCACACAGTCGGACCAAAACGGCATTTCTTTGACGAGAAAGTTCCATTGCGGGACGCTGAGTATTAGACGCTTAGAATTTGATGAAAACATCACGTGAGCGTAAAAGTTGCGGTCAGGGAAGAGGCCCACCGCCACATGTTTGTTCTGTTTGTCGTTTAGGTAGAAAGTGCGGGTCACCAGCGACGAATCCTCGGAAGGGAGATGATCCTCCACCATATTGCAGCTGCACGTCACCTTCTTCATCGCTGTCTGCGTCTAGACTGATGACCTGTAATCAACAGTCGTCGCAATTAAAGCTAGTATCGTGGTCGTCGTCGTCGTCGGTGATTGGACAAAATTTATACAATTTCTCGGCGCTGTGAAATCTGACGAATCGTGCCAAAGCGTTTGCATTTTTTAACGCGCACGGGGTGATGTCGTGACAAGGGGCGGTACACCCCCAACAATTAGAGTTGATCAAATCAACAAAGGGACATTTATAGTCCTCGCGTAGTGGGATGAATGTCCGGCCGGTGAGACGGGACAAGAAGTTTCCTTTTTGTTTATTATATGCGTAAGGCACGACGGCTTTATCTAAATTTTGTTTTAGAATTGCATCCAATTTGGAGAAGCACAAGCCGGTGGTTTTATTGAATTGATAGCACGACGATTGTTTCTCGTCGATGAAAACTATGGCTAGCTCGGTGATCACCCACTCCTTTTTCGAGTTGACGATAAATGAAAAATCAAAGATGGCCGACATGATGTTCATCTGTCAGATAATTGAATACAAATGATTAAATAAAATTATAGTATACCTTTTATATCTAATGCTGGAATACACGTCTGGGCACCCCTGCTAGTACACCTTGGACACCGTCCAAAGCGACGTTTGAACAGCGTGACGGCTAGTCGGTCGTTCTTGCACAAATTGGCGGTTGAGAACAGGTCTGTGAATCTCCTCAGGCTCCATCCGGCGTCCTTGGCAACGGCAAACAGACAGCAATAGTGGCCGCACACACCGGAGGCTATGGCTTGGAGTCGTTTGCGGTTGTACATCCATCGTGTCGAGTGTTTATTTAAGAATCTAGTCATCGCTAAGCTCGGTCGTCTGGCGTATGTATCAAAATACTCCCCAAATTTGGAAAAATATAGAACCACCCAATGGGAGCCGGGTTTAGTGTGAGGGTCTAGATTGACCACAAATAAGGCGGGACGAGTGAAATTTTGAGGTAATTTGTCGAAGGAAATGTCCCTTTATAGATTGAAATTTTGCCCAGCAGTGTGTCTATTTGATGAGAATTCATGGTGTTAATAATTAATTTTCACCTCCCTATTAGAATCTATCGACACCGTCCCCTCGTACTCAGAGTAAAACAAACAGGTTATGGCGGTGTCAAGGTCTGTCTTGAACTGTAACTCAAAATCTCACATTCCCCTCTGTCTGAAGGCTGGTGTGCGAGTCCTGTCCTGCGCTGTCGGGAGTTAAGTCGAAGGCCAACATAAAGTAACCTTTATTGAACATGTCTCGCGTGATTAAATGGCCGTTGTTTTGATGGTGTATGCCCAATCCGAAAACAATGTATCATAGGCGAGGGTGGACGTGCGACGTTGTCAAAATTTATCAAAATGGGCAAATGTTTTTGGATTCCATTTACATATAGGACGAAACGATCAAGGTTTCTATGAATGAGTTGAAACGGATTCGTGTTCAAACTGCCCACAAACGCATCGTTTGACACCTTGTGAATAAAACAATTTTAGGGATAACCCCTTGAATAACATTGTTTAGACTCACAGACTTGGATCCTTTGGGTACGGTCACAGACTTGACGCCCCACCGATTGAGGTGGTATTGGGCCGGCTTTCGTAACAGTGTTCTTTCTATAGCGAGTGAAATAGTCGGCGACACTTCCACGTGTTTCACAAAGAGGGTGGCGTCTAAAATTCGCAACCGCAACGTCGGTGTTTAAATTGTCCGCGTCTGTGAGCAGATAAAACTCTCTTTTGTTGCGAATTAATTTAACACGCAACGATACATTTTTCAACAGCAAATGTGAAATATTAAAAATGTCGGCGTGTAACGTCCCACAAGTCGACCGGATGTTTTAAACAAGTCTAATCTCGTGGCGAAACACTTTGTTCTCTGTGGATGCGGCGAGTTCACCGTTAGCGGCAGGGGTATCCAAAAACCACATACCATTCACTAGGTGGGTGTCGGAGGCGTCTCTACCGAATTAGTTAAAGTCTCTAAATAAGCCCTGTAGGCATAGTTGTCGGTCGAGGTTGTAATAGGTGTTTCGTTGAGAGAGATATTGATTTGGTTGAATAAAGAATTTAACAAGTTGTTGACGCATCGATTTTATTGTCGGCTGCGACCGGTGTCCCGTCCCCCCTCACCAGTTGAATACGAAGATATAATTTAATCGAAGAGAGGTCTCGAAAGTATTCACCGTCCCCGGGGCAAAAAACTCTAACTGAGCGTCATTGTCCACGGAAGTGATGGGTTTGTATCGACCACTTTATTATTTTAATTACAGTTTGAATGCATTTTTCGTCGAAAAGATCGAGTTCTGTTTTTGAACACTCCCATAATTAATCGAAAATGTCTTTTTTAGCTCTCTTGTTCCCTCTTGCTCTGGCGCCCACCTTCGAATGAAGTCGTTACGCTTTTTTCCCCTTTTTAAGCCACGTCCCTCGACCGCCTGAGTGACGCGCTTTTTAACTATATCACCAACTTTTTGACCGGGTTCACGTGTCGCTATGTCGGACAAAATGTGCGAACCTGTTTGTAACGCTTGTTTTCCCACGCTTTCGCCCCCCTCATAAACAATGGTTTGACAAATCGAAATAACCCTCCCAAAAACGCGCCGAGACCACGTCCCCGTTGCATTTTATAACTGGCGTGATAGACGGGACCGATGTTTTCTCTCTCTCCCTCCATTGTTAAGACTAAGTCAAATTACTATCCCACGTATCTATTTATCTAGTTTTTTCTCTCTAAAATGTAAAATCGCTACGGTGGGCACGGGACCCGATTGAAAATTCACTCGTTCACCAAACTTTGTGTATAAGCCTATACTTATAGAGTCAAAATTACATTTCTCGACGGGAAAATAGAATATAGGAAAGAACACGTGATGCGCGGTGGCGGAGGGGAACTGTATGATTCTAATCCATCTTACATACGAATCGCCTAGTAACTGTGGTCCTATAATGTCTGTGTACACAAGACGGGTTCCGTTTCGATTGAAACAGAGCCTGGCAGTTTACGATTGGGTCTCAAAAAGACCCCTAATGTCCTCGCTCATTAAATCCCTCATATGTGTATTAACCGCATTAAGTGACTCTATGTTGGGTAGTCTGTTTCGAATGGTTGTAATTAAGTCTCCGATGCCCACATAGAGACGAACAGAGAAATTCTATTTTAAATTTTTTTTTCGCCACCGTAAATGAAATTGTGTTTTTGAATCGTGTAGTTATGGGTGACTTGTCGGCGGTCCATGCACCCTTTTGTTTTTAATCTCAGTTAACATTGTTTGATCGCGTAGAATGTACCATTGAAATTCAGATATTAAAACCTCTAGATCTCCTTTATCACTTATCGAGCTCTTAATTTTATTATAAAGCTCCTTAAAGGAGGTGAAATCTTGTTGAGGAAACGAAACACGACCACTTGGGTCACCACGACGTTTGCCGTCAATTCTTTATTTTTGATAAAAATGTTATCTTCGAGAGTTTCAAAACCCACGGGATAGGATAATTCAGCTAGTCCCACCTCCCACGGTCGTGTTCTAGCCGTGGACTGTGCCAAATTTTGTAGTATAGTAAGAGAGTGTTATTATTCTCGTAATATTCGGCGCTCGAGTTCCGACGGCAGTGCTACATAAAACTGATCATATTTGTTTAATGTTAGACGCAGGCACCCAGCTGTTGAAAGAACTGTCGTATCCTTTCCACTTGACTAGATGATGTTGAATGCCCTTAATTCGCTTACTCTGTACTATTTTTATCTATTTGAAAAATCGTTGGACGACGCACGCGAACTAGTTCGTAGTTATAAAAATGTCCCTCAATGGGCCGCCCTCGGAGATCCTGTAAGGAATAGACCGGTTGGGGAAGTCTAGGAATTACTTTAACTATGTAAATATTTCTCGTGTAAAATTACCTCGTATCCTTTGTCAAAAATCATTTTTTCTTTACTTAATGCGCACATGATCGCCCGCCTTGAACAAAATTTTCCCTACTTTAATTTTAGCCCACCGCTTTTGCAGGCGCAATTTAAATTTTTAAGTACGTGAATAGGTTGACGAAGCCGGAGCCATTCCTATAGTCGAATGAACACTAGCGTTATAATTTTGAACTAGCTTGCCCAACACATCTACGTAGTTGTGAGTGTTAAATGCGGTTGGGAAATTTCCATTTTAGTTTTCAGCGTGCGATTGAAACGCTCCACGACGGCCCCCTTTTACCGGATTATGCAAAGAAAAAAAGAACCCCGTTTGTTTAAAAATTTTTAAAAATTTAAAATTTTTAAAAATTCCCCTCCTTTGCCGCGATCGAAAGGGGGGTCGCCTTTTTTTAAAACGTTTTTAGCCACGGGGGAGTCTCGCCCGATTTTTTTTTAAGGGTATAGCCCCACGCGTACTTTAAAATACATAAAAATTTTTTAAATTAGTTGACCCCCCTTTTTTCCTTTTTAAAAGCTCTCATTTTACTGATAATTTCCCCCAACACGTCGATTTGGCGCTCTGGGGTTCGGGGGAATTTTTTCTTAAATCGGTGTAGAGTGACGGCCCCTCCCGTTAACCTTCTTTTTTTTTATTTTATTCAACTGACTATATTTTTAAGATTGGTGGGTGAAAAGGGGAAGGCGCGGGAGATTGTAATAAAATTTTTTTTAAACTTTGGTATTTTAGTTTTTCCGCGGGGGGGTTTTCTGGGGGGGAAACATTTTAAAAATATTGTTTTATATTTCAACCTTACTGGACGTTTTTTCGGTTTGGTCAAAGTTTTGTCGTGACCCTGTGGCAATTAGTTGTCTTTATATTTTTTAAATCACTCTCTGAAATTATATCTTTTTTTACGTTTTTTTGGTCAACAACCCCCAAAGTTTGCGTCCTTTATAGTGTGTGTTCCCGGTTATATCTTTTCGCTACGGGAAAACCGAATTCCCAATTTTAAAAGTACCCCCCCTCTTTTCTTTCCAAATTGGGTCAGTAGACACTCTCGGGGGAAAAAAAGGTAAAATATCTTCCCGCTATGCCCCCAACAGGCGTGGGAAAACCGTTTTTTCACAGTTCTAAAATTAGGAAAAATAAATACCTTCCCCCACCCCCCCTCCTTTTGGGAGTTCACAATGGATGTTTTAAATGTGGTCGTCTAAAGGAATCGAGGGGAATCCGGTGTCCCCTAGGTGTTTTTTTTTACTTTCGGTCCCGGCAGGTGACCAGTTTTCTTTTAAAATTCGGGGCCCCCACGATGGGTATTTTAAGGTTGTTTGCTCCCCCCCTTCTGTTAAAAACGTTTTGTTTTTCTAAAAACCAATCTTTAAATCGTCGTTTTTTTTTCCTGTTTCAGAATTTTTTTCTCTGTACAAAACGGGGGTGGCTTGTCATCGCGTTTATTGTGAAATAGTTTGGCGGAATAAAAGCTTTTTTAAGTTGTGAATATTATTTTTTAACCCAAATCGCCTGAGGCTAAAGAATAGGGGTGTATGATCTCAAAAAACCCGCCGATTGAACGACTAATTTCTTTTTTTTTAAAAACGAAACACCGCGACCAATTTTTACGATACAATTTTTATACTTTTTAATTTTCCCTTATCTTTTTTTTTTTAAATTTTGTTTAATGTTTTTAGAGCACTTCCCCGAGGTTGTTTAACTGGGGGTCTACGCTTTAAAAAGCTTTGCGAATTTTGGGGATGGGTTTAAACCCCCCGCGTATGTCTTTTTTTTTGATGTTTCATCTAGGTCTAGCGGGGAAAAATTTTGAAAAACAGTTAAATTGTCCTTTGAAGCGCGGCTTCCCCGCGTTCTGACTCAGCAAAAGTAAATACCCCTGGCGGATTCGGGTTTCTTTTCCCATTTTTAAAAAATTTCCTTAAAATTTATCGGGCGCTCGTTTTCCCCCGTCGTCCCCCAAAGGAGACCGGGGGTGTTTTTTATGTGAGGCCCTTTCCAAATTTTTTTTTAAAAATGCCGCGGTAATTTTAAAAAAGGGAAAATGGCGAAATTTTTAAAGTATAGTGATGTAATAAAATTTCCCCAATAGATATTTACTACATTCTTTTATTTAAAAAAATTTTATTCATTTTTTAAACCCCCCAAAAATCTACAATTTTTTGGTATGTTTCGAGTTAAACCCAAAAAAAAAAAGGGGAAAAAAAACAAAATTTAAAATCCTGTGTTGGGGGGGAAAGGGGAAAAAAAAAAAAATTTAAAAGTCGTTTTACCGGGGGCGTACATAAATTACGGCTGTCTAGCGATGTCAGACATTGGGTAAAATTTTTTTTTTTATAGAGGGGGGCCCTAACCCCCGGTTTAAAAACCCTTTTAAAATGTTCCAAAAAAAATTTTTTAAAAACCCCAATTGTGTGGTAGAGGGAGAGAGTAAGTTCCAAGCGCGATTTTTTATCTTAGAGCGTATGTTTTAATAAATTTATAGGAAAAATATTAATCCGCGGCAGACAAAAAAACCCAAATTCCCGCTTTCAGAGTATGTGAGGATGGACGCTTTGATTTGACCCCTTTCAAAAAATTCCCAAATTTCCGGTGACCGTCTTTTTTTGTGAGTCCTCGACCCAAAAAACCCCCCCCCCCCTCTGGGTTTGATGCGAATCGGGGGGTTTTTCTTAGGGTAATAAATTTTTTACGCTACTGTTGAGCAATTTTTTCACCCCTTTTAATTTTGAAAAAAAATGTCGCCTGATTAATGAGTAATACGCAAATATTACCACGTTGTTTTGGTTTTAAAACCCCGGGGCCCCCAAAAATTTTCCCCTGGTGAAGACCCGAAAAGATCGCGGAGATTTTCCCGTAGTCCCGCCGGGGAATTAATAAAAAAAATTTTTAAAATTTTAACAAAAAACCCCTGCAGAGGGCTGTTTTTATAAAATTTTTGGGACTTTTCAAGTTGCCCCGCAGGTGTTTTGGTGGTCTAACCGGGGATAGGCGTTTCTATTTAACTTTTTTAATTTAAAAACAGTGACACTGGAATCAGAAGAGAAAAGAACAATGAATATATATTTGACTGAAAATTTTTTCTTTCCGGGCCCCGGGGTTGCAAAAATATGCCGTAGGGTACGGCGTGTTGTTATTTAATCTTTTTTAGTGAACCAATATTATAATTTTTTTTCTCCAACTGGGGACGACGTGGGGGCCCCTTTTTTTTTTTAATTTTTCGTGGGGTTTGTCACGTGTACGGGGGCCCATTTTTTTAAAAAACATGTCTTTAATATATTTTAAAATTTTTAAAAACTTTGTTTTTTCATTTTAAAGTGTTTACCCCTTTTTTGGGGGTGGACCTGTATTTTTTCGTTTTGGACAAAAAATTTTAAAAAAATTTTTTTGGGCCCCCGGAAAAAAAATCTGTAATGTACGCGCTCTCGGGGTGGGGGGTCAGCCCTTTGTCTGTCCCCCCCAATTGTCCCCCCGGGCGGTTCGTGACGTGTTGCCCGGGTTTTTAAAAATTATAATGGGGTCTGTGTCACGTTAAAAAAAGAAAGGCCCCAAATGTGAGATATAAAAACTTTTTTTGGGCCCGGGGTCCATACGCCGCTTTAGGCCTTGACCCTATCCAGGGGGGTTGGGGCCCCTTTACGGTAAGTCCACGCATAAGAAACCTCGTCTTTGGGGGGAAAAAAAATGTTGCCCAACCCTTTCCCCGGGGGTTTTGGGGAGTAGGGAAAAAAATCTTTTGGGTTTTTTAAAATTGGGGTCTGCGTTTTTTTCTCTTTTAAGGAAAAAGCCCCCCAAAAAAAATTTTTAAAAAAAACCCAAATTTGGGTGGGCTTTCCCCGGTTTTTTTAAAAATTTCGTTTTTATCCAGCACTTTCCTCTGTTTTGAAAAACTCGCTAAAATAGTTGTTTTTTGTCTGGTCGTTTTCACCCCTCCAGGGTATCCGACGCCTCCTGTTTGATCTTGGGAAAAATTTTTTTATACTTAAAAAAAGTCCCCCTTCTTTGGGTTGGGGGTAAAATGGGTAATTTTATATTCCCAAAAACATGTCTTAACCCTCTTGAGCCCCTTTTTAGCGCTGTGAAACCTGTTTTACTATCCAGTTTTTTGTAATTTTCCCGCAGGTCGGTGGTAAAAAATCCCCTTTGGGTTATCTCGTTTGACAAGAGGAGCTTAAAAAAAAAATTAATTTTTATTGCGGGCTTGTGGGAGTACGGGGGTACAAAAATTTTTAGGAGGGAAAATTTTGCATTTTTATCCCCTCGGTTACCCCGTGCGGGGGAATCGTCCCGGGGACAAAAAAAATTTTTTTTGGGTGACCACAGGAAAAATTTTTAAAAATTTTCATTTTTTCCCAGGGATTTTAAATGCAGAATCAAAATAGTTTTTTTGTCGGGGGGTTTTTTTGTAGTGTAATGTCATAGGGTACAAAAAACCCCCGTCAGTGCATCCGGGGGTTGAGTGGGGGGAGTTTGAAAAAATAGGGGGATTGTTAGCTTGATTAGTTGTGTGTCTTCGTAAAATTTTTTTGAAAGTCACACTCTTTCATATTGTAAAAGTGTACCCGCGGCCTAAAGTGATCTTTCAAAGAGGGCACTGTATCGCCCGGGGAGAGTTCCCTTTTTTTCCCCCCTTTTTTGTCGGGTACGGTTCGAAAGGGGGTTAACCCTGGAAAAAACAAAAGTCAAAATCAAAAATCTTTCGTTTTTGGCAGTAGCCGTCCCCTTTCCTACCCAAAAATTTTTATCTCCCGCCCCTTGAAGGCGGGGGCTGTATGTGAATATCGGGGGGGGTTTTCTCCAGATAGACAAAAACCCCCTTTTTGGCTTTCATAGACGTCTGTCCCCGCACCCGTTTAACCCCCCCTTGGGGGGTGGCATCGAAACGGGGGGTAAAAAAAGTTTTTTAAAAAATTTTATTGACGCGACGAGTTGTGATAGATTTCCCAAAAAAGGGCTGTCGCGCCTATTTTAGAAATAAAAGACGGGAAAATTTTCGACAAAACCCCTTTGGGGGGAAAATTTACTCTTTCCCCCAAATAGGCCCCCAGCTTGCCTTATTTTAAAATATACCCTGCCGCGTTTTTCAGGTGGGGCCCCCCCATAAATTTATTTGCTATCCCGGGGTTTATTTAATCCGCACCAAAAATTTGGGGCAGGGATTTTACCCATATAATTTTTTTAAATTTTTTTTTGTTTTTAAACAAATAGGGGGGTGTCCTTTTTTACAGTCTGAAAACGCTTTAGGGATCTGTCCGGGGGTGGGGGGAAAAATGGCTTTTTTTTTAAAATTTTTTTGTGGTCCTTTGTATGCGAGTATTTTAGTTCCGTCCGCGAAAAATTTTTGGGGTGAATTTTAGTGTAGAAATCTTTTTTCGGAAAAATATGTTTTCAAAACCCCTTTCCCCCTTAGCGCAACGCAAAAAATTTTTTTTTAAAACGGCCTGGGTTTTTTCTCAGGAGTAAATGCCCCCTTTTTCCGGTTTTTCCCCAAAAAAGGGAAAGAGTCGTTTCCCGCTTTTGGTACAATCCTGTCCTATTATCGTTAAATTCACTTTTTAAACACAATGTGTTGGGGCTTTTGCAAAAAAAATTGGTTTGAAAAAAAGCAATTTTGGGGTTTTAGCTCGATTTTGTTTGCCCCAAATCAAAAAATCCCCTTAGGTTTTTATCTCGAGCGTTCCACTAAACCCGGGCATATACAACGTTGCGGTTTTTTCTTTTTTTGTTTGCACGTTGCGCATTTGGGTTTAAAAAAATTCGGATTACCCCCCTTTTTTTTTAAATCACAGAAAAATCACACCTGTGTTAAATAAAAAATTTTTTTTTCCGCGAATTTTATTAAAAATTTATGTCTAGTGAAACAAGCCGCAAAACCTAAATATTCTGTTACTTCATTGCAAAACACATTTTTTTTTTTTTTATTTATACAAAAGGAGGTTTTTGGCATGATTGGGGGAAAAAAAAACCCTTTTTTGAATGTTTGCACCCCTTTTTTTAAAACCCCCATTACATCCCCAAAAAATACTGAAAGGAAAAGCCCGCCGATATTGATTATTAGTTTTAAAAAAATGCTAAAGGGGATCGTACAGTGGTTAATGGATTAGTTTGAAACGAAACCCCCCCAAACCCCAATCCATTGCCCTTTTTTAAAAGGGTATTTACACGCGTATTTTATTTTTGGGCAAAGGAAAAAAATTTTTTAAATTTATCGAGATGTTCGCGCCCCCCCCCCCGGGTAAAAAATTTCACGCGTTTTGGGGAAGTCATTTACAGATTTTTTTTTTTCCATCCTTTGTATACGTTTATAATTAATATCATTGTGATTTTGGGTTTGTATTATATGGGGGGAGCCCAAAAATTTGTCAAAGATTTAACCGACAATGCTCCTTTTTTGGTGATCAGATAAACATTTTGGGAAGGGGCCCCTTTTTTTTAAAGCTCTACCCTTGCCCCCCATCTTTTTTTAAATTCCTTTAATCCCCAACAATCGGTTTTTAAAACCCAAAAAAGGATTAATTGAATTTTTAAATTTTTTAATTTTTTTCATAATAGTGGTTTTTATCAAAATTTTTTTACATTACGGTACGAAAACCCCGGTTTTGAGATTATTTCCGTGTTCGTGATGTTTTTTCCAATTAAAAAAATTTAAAGGGGCCGTTTCCTTTAAAAAAGTAGTTTTTTAGATGAGAAAACGGATTTTGATAAGCGTGGACTCACTTTTGAAAAAAAGGCTTGAAAGGGAATAAGTATCCCTGCCAAGGGGTTTTTTCGAGTATAAAATTTGTTTCCCGTCCCCTTTTTTTTGGGAAAGAGTATTTGGGTTTTTACCCCCCCATAATCAAAAAAATTTTTGGCGTTTTGTTAATGTTGAAGTTTTGGGGGCGGCATTGCGCTAGATTCGTTGCTATAAAGTTTGTTTGTTGACAAAAAAAGAAAAAAAAAAAATTGTTAGTTTAAATAATTTTTTTTGAAAAGAGGAAAAAGCAAAAAAAATTAAAAAAATTTTTAAAAAAAAAATATATAAAAAATTTAGTTTTAAAAAAAAAAAATTGAAAACTAGAGAAAAAATATAAAAATTTTTCTTATTTTACCCGGGGAGCTTGGTTTTTTTTTTTTTACTTTACAATTTTTTTTAGCCGACAAATGCCCAAAAAAATGATTTAATTGGTATAGTTAAATTTCCCCCTTTTATAGGCCTTTCAATTGTTTTTTGAACCAACCTTTTAAAAAAAAGTGTGTGTTGTTTCCACACCCCCTTTGGTCAGCGGCTGAAATTTTTAAATTTTTAAAGATACGTGCCCGGTTGGTCTCGTTTTTTTTAAAACAGCTTGGGAGTAAGTTTAAAACTTAAAAAAAATCAATCAAAAAAAATTACATAAGAAAAGGGATCGGAAAATTTATGCTTTTTAGATCAAGGTGGGCAAAAAATTTTTTTAAAAATTTTGTTTTAAAAAAAAATGAACAAAAAAAGGCATTTTTTTGACAGGAGGTAAGTCTTTAAAGGTTTAAAAAAAAAATTTAAAAAAAGTAATTCTTTTTCAAAAAACATTTTTTAAAAATTTAGGAAAATTTTACGGGAAAAAAGAATTTTAAAAAAGGGAAAAATTTTTTTTAAAAAGATTTTTTAAAAATTTTTTTAAAATTGATTATATTTTAAAAAAATATTTTTAAATTTCATTCTTTAGTTAGAAAATTTTTAAGATCCTTTTTTGGGTTTTTAAAAAAAGGATCAACACGTCTTTGTAAAAGGTATGGTTTGGAAATTGAAAAGAATCATAATTTTTATAAAAAGACAAAAAATTTTATATTTTATTTTTAATCAAAAAATAAAAACATTTTATATTTAAAATTATTATCCCTGGAAACAAATTTTAAAACAGGTATGTTAGGAATTAGAAAATAACTCCAAATATTTAATAAACAAACATTTTAAATTTTATATTTTATTTTTTAAAACCAATAAACCAAAATACAATATATTTATATACATAGGTTCTATTTTTTACCCAAAAAACTTTTAAATCCTCCTTTTTGAAAATTTTTAAAATAAATGGATTGTTCTAGGTTATTTCTTGATTTTTTCTATGTATTCTTTAATTTAACAAAAACCTGGGTTTGATTAAATTTTGCGAAAAGTCAAAAAATAATCAGAAATCAATAAAACAAAAAACCAATATATTATATGGTTCTATTTACCCAAAAACTTTTAAAATCCCCCTATAAATTTAAATTTTTAAAATAATGGTTGTTTAGGTATATTTCTATGATTTTTTTCTTCTTGTATTCTTTAATTACTAACAAAAACCTGGGTTTTAATAATTTATGCGAAAAGCCAATGCATAAACAGTAAAATCAATAAAAACAAAAAAACTATATATATTATATATATATAGGTTCTATATTACCCAAAATCTTTAAAAATCGTCCTTTAATTGAAATTTTTAAAATATGGGTTTTCTTAGGGTTTTTTTATTGCTTTTTCTTCTTTAACTTTTAATACTAAAAAACAACCGGGTTTGATAATTTTTGCGGGGAAAATCCCAAAACTTCTATGTTGCTAAATCGGTTTTAAAAAAATTTAAACTTTATATTACACGTTATAATTTGTCTGCAGAATATTTACGATGATGAACACGCCAAACTTTTAAGCATCCTCCTTTTTAAATTTAATTTGTAAATAACTGGTTTTTCTAGGTAATTTCTACTGTTTTTTTTTTATGTTTTCTTTAATTTCTAACAAAAACCTGGGTTTGTAATTTATGCGAAAAGTCAAAACATAATCAGTAAATCAATAAAAAAAATACAATATTTTTTATAGGTTCTAATTTCCCAAAACTTTTAAAATCCTCCCTTTAAATTTAATTTTTTAAAAAAACTGGTTTGTTTAGGTTATTATATGCTTTTTCTTTTGTATTCTTTAAATTCTAACAAACAAACCTGGGTTTAATTTATGCAAAAGCAAAGCTAGTCGTAAAATAATCAAACAAAAAACAATATTATATAGGTTCTATATTACCCAAAAACTTTTAAACTCTCCCATAATTTGAATTTGTAAAATAATGGGTTTTTTCTAGGTATTTTCTATGCTTTTTTTTTATGTATTTTTATTACTAACAAACAACCTGGGTTTGATAAAATTTGCGGAAAAGTAAAAGATAATCAGTAAAACAATAAAACAAAAAACAAATAATTATATATATAGGGTTTAATTTTTCCCAAAAACTTTTTAAACATCCCCTTAATTGAATTTGTAAAATAATGGTTTGTTTGGTTATTTTACTGCTTTTTTCTATGTTTTTTAATTACTAACAACAACCCGGGGTTTGATAATTTTGCGGAAAAAATCAAAAGCATATCAGTAAATCAATTAAACAAATAAATTATATTATAGGTTCTTATTACCCAAAACTTTTAAACTCTCCCCCTTTCGTTATCCCAATTTTCTTTAAGTCTTTTGTTTTTTCAATTCCGATTACATGTAGAAAATCCCAAAAAACATATTGCAACAGGTTCTACCCAAACTGTGGACAGTGTTATGTGGTGATGGCTTGAAGAAATTTTTGCACAGAGTGGTATCTCGTTGTGACATTTTTGGGGTAGAGTTTGCGGTTTTCCTTCCCCAAAATAATTTTAATTTGTAAAATAAAATGGATTTTTAGGTTTATTTTTCTATTGCTTTTTCTTTCGTATTCTTTAATTTTAACAACAAACCGGGTTTGATAATTTAAAAGCGGAAAGTCAAAGCATTCGATGTTGCTAAATCAGTTAAAAAAAATTTGACCTTTTTACCGTTCATAATTCGTCCCGCAGAAAATATCTAGACTGTGGCCCCCAGTGAAAATTAAATTGTCATTTAATATGAAAGGCTTTTTTTGTAAAAATCTCAAGTGTTTTCCCGAAAAGACCTTCATCTTAAAATGAGGTGTTGATTTCAAAAAGTAGTTGGCCTTTCAGCGTGACATGAATATTAATTAGAAAAAATACGTGATCAGCCTTGGCCGTTATAAACTCGTCTGATGGTTGAATACTTTTTGTGCCTGAATATCTAATTTAAAAATACGTGTCGTCCCCTTTGGTTTATTTCTATGACTCCCGGGAGTAGTTGAATACATAAATTTTGAAATATGGATGACGATGTTTACCTTGAGAGCTAGACAGTTCACTATGTATTTAAAACGTTTTAAATTTTAAATTGAATCAGTTGAAGACTTGGATTAAACAGCCACTACATTAGACTTCGATTAGTCGACGTTCTGAGACAAAAATACAAGCTAGGCGGGGTGTCTGAGTGCCCGTTTTAAAACTAAGCAGATTAAATCAAGGTAATTTTTAATTTCTTTATTTATTTTTTAAAAGTTTCTGTCTTCTTTTTTTCTATAATATATTTGTTTGAATTTTTTTTTCAAATTGGGCAAAGTTTATAAATGACTTCAATCAGCCCAAAAAACGACATTCAATATATTCTCTAAGAAGTTTTTTAAAAGGGGAAAAAATACTAGATATTTTATTTTTAATGAAATGTACAAAATTTGGCAGATTATTTACGTAAAAGCTTTTTACAAGACAATAGTGGGTTTTTCTACCCAAAAAGTTTTAAAATTTGTAAAAAAGATCATTTGACCTTGTAAAAGGTCAAAATCTGTATTTAAATTTTTGAAGGAAAAAGGGGGTTTACAGTTCTATCAAGCTTAGGGTTGAAACAAAAACATGTCAATAGTTTTAAAAATTTGGTAATCCTGGTTAAAAATTTAAAAATATTTATAATTAATCTTGGTAATAAAAAGGGGTTTAAAAAAATTTAATAAAAAAAAATACTAAACACTTTTTATAATTTTATATGTAAAAAATATATATTGTATGGAAATCTGTATGTTTTTATTATAAATTTAAAAGTAAAAAAAATTGTATTTTTTTTCATTTTTGTATATTTTTAGCAATTTGCCCGCCTCCAAATCGTTTGTAGACCCCTCCCATCCTATCCCATATTTTGATGAATTTGTATTTTTTTATGTTATTTTTTTTTTTATAATTAAATGTGGAAAAAATTTTATTATTTTTCATTTTAGTAAATATTTTCCTTATTTTAAAATTATATTTTTAGTAAGGCATATAAATTTTTAAAAAAATGAGTTTTACGTCCTATGAATAATGAAATTTTTAATGTGAAAGTCATCTATCATAAGTCCTTAATTATCTTTGATGTCACGTAATAAATTAATTACGTAATTTTGGATAATGTACCTCGGTACTTAAACCCAATTTAAATTTTCTGTCAGTACTTAATATTTTTCAAAAACCAAAATATAAGTGACGCATACTATATTTCGTCCTTTTAAATTTTCTTATGTCACGTAATAAAATTAATTTCGTCAATTGTTGGCAAATTTACCTGGTCTTACACCACAATTTAAATATTGTCAGTCATTAATATTATTTAAATCCAAAATTAATGTGACGTCATACTATCTTTGTCCCCTTTTTCTTAGTGTCCGTACAAAAATTAATTTCGCAATTGTTGGTAATGTACTCGGAAATTAAACCACAATTTAATTTTCTGTCAGCACTTAAAAATTATTAAATCTAATTATAATGGACGTCATACTTCATACGACTTTAATTATTTATGATGTCAGTCACACAATTAATTAGTGCCTCGCACTTAAAATCTTAAAAAACTGTGACGTCCGGAACGTACCAATTGATACGACAATTTTGGTTTTTGCCACGGTTATAAATTTGGGTTTTACTACTTTATGCAGAGGCGCCTACTCTTAATTGGAGGAGGTCAATCCCCCTTTCCCCCCTTTTTTGTGACATGAAGAAGAGCAAGTGAGCTGTTGTTAAGCTTTATTGACTCATCCTTTATTCAAAATATTTGTAGAAGGGGTTGACCCTCTCCCCTTTAGAGTGAGGTGATGTGGTTATAGGAGGCGGGCTCTTTTCGTGGGCCCCCCTGTAATTTTTAAAATACTACCAAAAATTTAGTACTTAAAACGAGGGGAAAAAAAAAAGTATAAAATGAAAAAAAGGGTAAAAATTCCACCCCTCCAAACGAAAGGTGGCAAAATCCCAATAATCATTTCAGCTTATTTCCCTTTTTTCAAAAATTATGTCGCATATGATATCTCCCGTCCCCAAGCTAACAGTTCTTTAAAATAAAACAACAGCAGAAAACCCAAAAACAATAAAAAAAAAATTAGAAATCCCCGAAACTAACTCCCCTTTTACAAGTGCAAAATAGATCTTGTTGGGGTGTGTTGGCCCCGCCTACATTTTTTTGACAGTAATCATAAACCCCAAAGGACCTTTTTTATGGGCTCGTCTAAGATACTTGGGAACTACTTTTATCCCGTAGGACATGGATGTGTTTCTATTATTACGTGACGGTAACGTTTCGCTTACGTTGAGTGCATTTTAAAAGATACCACTTTTTTTGAAGATAAAAGGTTCGAATTCGTGGAAAATTTGGCGAATAGAAAAAATGTGTTTAAAAATGCATGCTTTTTAAATTTTAGGCTCTAGACCCCAATATAATAAAAGATGGATAGATGAAAATTATGACAAAAAAAATTATCAGAGTATTAAGTCGAGAACGTATAAATAATGTCTATAAGAAAAAAATAGTCACAAACAAATTTTTGATCAAACGGATCTTCAGCGTTGCCATTACTTTTTACTACCCAAATTCCCAAAAAAAAAATTTAATTTGATTTATTTGAGGGATTTAACGTGCCATTTGAACCTATATTATATTGAACACCCCAAATTTCTATGAGTGAGAGCGAAAGGGCTAAAAATATTACCAGGATGGGGTATTTTCTATGTACACCATCCAGGTTTTTTATTAGCACGGGAAGGAAGTTGTGCTAAGGATTTTTACGTCAAAAAAAATTTTTCAACCCTGCGGGGCTTGACCCATAAAATAGGGTCTGGGTGGCACTTTATTAAGAGCACCAAGGTCGAAAAAAAATTAAAAAATTTTTTAAACTTTTTCCCAAAACTACTGTGAAGTCATGCAAATTTTGTCGCCCACAAACCTTTTTTTTGGGATAAAAAGAAATTTTTTTTAAACAGCCCCTACTTAATTTTTCTTTCCCCTTTTTTTCCACCAAAAACCTAATTTTAAGATTTTATTTAATTCTCAAAAAAACAATTATTCCAGTATTTTTAATTATTTTGCGAAAATCCATGTGTTTTTTCGGTTTTCCAGGGCCCGAAAACCTGTCGGTTTTTGACGAATACAGTTAGAATTAGAGAGGCCCCAAAAAAGTAGCTTGCAGATTACGTACAATGAACAAAAGTTGCCTACCTGATGGATCAAGGTGAACAATGTGTGGCTTGCATTAAAGAGAAGGGGTTGAAGCGCATCGCGCTCCCAAATCTCGGAAAACCCGGCGGTTTCCCACCCCGCTATAGAAGTTGGCAATTATACGTAGCCCCCGGTTCTTTGGTTTGACTGACAGCTCACAGCTGACGGCTTTTAAAAAATACCAGACCAAATTTTGTATTCTAGCCGAAACATATGATCTGCAAAAAATGTTTTTAGCAGCTGTATCTTGACAGTCAAAATTTAGGTATATACTTAAAATTGACTGTCAGAAGTAACGGTGGGGTCAGTCAGCACCAAAAAAGCCATGGGGTACTGTGTTCTCCCTTTTAAGTTTGGTCGCCTCTTCCCGCACTTTCCATTTTATACTTTTCAATTAACAACGTTTTTAAATTTTCACGGGCTTTGTACTCGCAAAACTTGATTAAGATAAAAAAAAAGTTCTTTTTTTCTTTGAGTGGTTTCATTAAAAGATTTTTTTAAGCCTTAGCCCCTTTAAAGTTTCTACGCGCATTCTTACAAAACAAACAAAAAAACCCAT
>JBCFYV010003148.1:0-26778 GCA_039000515.1 Timema cristinae
CCACTTTGGAGGCAACAAGCCATACCTGGACCACTAAAATGTTTATTTTTTTCCCCCGCCAAGTGTCGCTGGCGTGAGTTTTTAGTGTGTTGATTAATTTGTGCCGTGCACGGAGACTCGATCAAGACAAAGTGATAAGGTTCCGTAAACCCTTCAACCGGAAGTGGTCTAGATTTTTATTCGTGTGTGTTGTTGAAGAAGACTGCGCCGGGACACTGCCAGTTATACCACATAAAGTGAGGTGAGTTGCCTCTATCAATTTCCTTCCACCATACAGTTCATTTATCCGTGTTCGTAACACTGGTCCTCCAGAGGCTTCTTTAGTTTTCATTCAATTGTAATTATACTAAACAGGGGTAAAGGGAAAGGGTTTGGCAGTCAGAAAAAATCTGTGCCAGAACCGAGGAATGAATTTTGGGACCCCCAGCCTTTTCTTTAAAGTTTTGAAGTTGTTCACAGCTAAAGGAAGGTTTGGAACATCATATATCTCCTTATACAAGACATTGCAAGGCTACAAAAATGCATTAACACTTGACCATAAACTTTCCAAATAGTTTTTTATCTTATTTTAAACTGTGAGAAATAGTTACACAAACACTACCTTTCAGTGATGCTAGGTCAGTTTTTCTTCAGGTCCTCTTCATCTAAGAGAATGTCTGGATCAATTAGCTCAGTATCATCAATATCTAGTTTCCAAACTGCTTTTGTTTCCCTTTGGGGAATGAGACATTATTTTGCGGGACTCCAATGAAAGAAATTTTAGCAGAGGACCCTACCTAACAATAAAAATAGTGGTAAAATAATAAAAAAAGTAAAACGAAATTCACAATATAATTATATGCAACACCAACCAAAATTAGCTGATTGCCCTAACTGCTGAGCATTTTTTAGAATATTTGTTTTAATTCACATAACTCGAGGGGACGCACGGGCTGAAAAGTGCGGATTAGCGAAATTTTGAAGTAACAAACTATAAAGGTTAAAAGAGAACAGTAACAATCATAACAACGATTGAACTGGTTGGCCGGGAAAAGGGCCAATGCATAACATACTTTATATTTTGGCATTGGGGCTGTCAAATTCTCGAAAATAGCCGGCATTTACGCTGCACAAATGTTGTACCATATCAGACAAACATCTTCGGGTTATCACTAGCACTTGTACTTAGAAGCCCATCCATGGTCCAGGGTTCCAAGATCAAGTCTGTACCGGTCACGCACACCAGTGTCAGTCTAATTTTCCACGAGTTAAGCCATTTTTTCCCCAAGAGTGTGGGCATCCAGTCTCATTATTTCTTTAATTTAATTAAACATCACATTTTGTATTATCTTTAAGTAACTCTATTAAACTAAAATTCGTAAACCCAAATATTATTTCGAGCTACAAAATTTACCTTGCATGCAACCTAGCCTTTCCCGCAAGCTATTCTGACAAACCGAGCCCACAGGTGGAGAGGGGGCACAGGGTATGTCTGATAAAATTTTAAAGTTATGGCGTGTTGAAATGTATGACATTGTCAACATAATATATAACAGCAGTGGTGGTTGCCCGGTCTAATGCATCCCCCCTGTTTTAGATTGGTTTAATAAGGCTTGGTTTAATCATTGATACATATAGAAAAAACAATTTAATGTAAGTAAAAAATTTATATTTTACAATTTTGAATGTGGTGATGGATCATCTACCAAATGCAATGTGTACGACAAGTATGCACATGTTGTGAGGATGAATTATTTATCACAATACATCATCTACTGGCAATGCATAATAAAAATAATAATAATAATAATAGCCTTTATTTATCGGCGAAGTTAAGGCCTCAGCCTTCTCTTCCACTTAACCAGAGTTGAGTACAACATACACTTTTAAAATTTTAAATTGATATCAATTTAATAAAGAAATATTCAAGTATAAAAAACCATTCGCACTCTCATTCATACACTCATTTAAAGCTCAAGTAGTTTCAAGAACTCAGTTTAGCTCGTTAGACACGCCACTTTGAAGGGGTGTCTAGATGTTAGATGACGGTAGAGTTATCTAATTTGTTCCAAGTCTGTGATGCCCCGGACAGTAAAGAACGAGCATAAATTTTTAGATCTATGTATGGGAATAGACATCTGTAGAGTGGATTCTGATCTAGTAGCTCGGCATTGGGGACAGTGATCAATTCACAATACATCATATACTGCAATGCATTGGGTACAGTGATGAATTATTTACCACAATACATCATACACTGCAATGCATTGGGCACAGTGATCAATTCACAATACATAATCTATGCAACCAAAGCTTTGGCAGGGTTTGATGAATTTTTTATAACAATAATCATCTACTGCAATGTTAGCTGCAAAACACAGTCCATCATGATACACACAGTTGAATGGGGTTATAGTGAGAATGAAGAAACCAACAAAAATCTCCTCATAACAATTACTCACAAATATATTTTTAATTCAATAAAAACTTGATTACATATCTATTCTACTAAAGTGGCCATTGAGCTTGAATATTTGGGATATTGTGGCACTGATGTGATTTACGGGCCATTTGACATCATCACAGTCATCATCATCATCTTTGTTGAGAATAGAAATCAATGATAACACTAGTGAAGATCACTAAGTAACAAGTTGTCTTTGACCTACACAAATTCATCTTCATTAATTAAAACCTAAAAAGTTGTTTCATAGAAACCATTGGGATATCTAGGGTTCTTCATTTCCATAATTCATCTAGATTATAATTCCATTTGAATTTAATTTGATTTGTTAAAGAAATTTGATTTTGAATGTTGTCAAAATAGCATTCTTCAATAAATTTATACATCTAAAAATAGATATATAGACACATTACATGTCTATTTCTTTGACAAATGGATAATTCTTTCAAACACTTGAATACATGACCATTGGTTGTAGAATTGATGTCGCCATGGGAGACAGAAAATAGCTACTAGTTTAATGTTGTGCAACTTTTAAAATCTGGAAATATTCAAAATAATTTTCTACTTTTTAATAGCTCCTTATTCTAATCAATTATGTACTGCCAAAATATATATTATTCAAAGTCACCAAGCTTTCCTGCTCACGTATAGTCGACCAGAAAGGGGTTTCCTTGTGTTCTTGAAACCACTTCCCTATACCAAATGTTTTGTTTTTTCAGTTTCTGTCATTGTTCAGCCTCCTAACTGTATATATTTAATATTGTAAAATGCTTTTGTGTAATAATTTGTCTAACATAGTTTTTTTTATAAAGCTTTATACATATTGGTTTTGTATTTGTTGCTTATTTCTTTGGAGTTTCCCACCGTTTTGGGGAGAGAAAAGGGGGGGGGAAGAAAGGGCGTTTGTTTTTGAGAGAGAGCAGTTGAGTTGAGTGTGGTGGGCAGGAAACATAGGTGTCTGCCCAAAATGGGGGCACCCAATTTATGCACAAATCGGTGTCCGGTGTGGGTCGGGTTTCAGTCCCTAAAATGGCCTTCTTTACAAGGAACAACAAGAGTTTGAAAGACCCGCTAAGTCAGCCACCCTGTTTCCCATTCCCTTCTACTCTTAGCCCAGCAAACCCCCAAGGTAGGTCTCCATTGTCGGAGAACCTCAACTAACGAGGAAAGCAATTCCTATCACCAATTTTATATTGAAACAGTGCATTTTCTTGTTTTCCCCTGGTTATTTTAATCGTTTTTGATTGGAACAAAAAGTCGTATTTAAGAATATAAGCACCACAAGCAGGTTTCTAGTTTTTAACCACCAAAACATGTTTTGTCAGGTGTCAAATTATAAAAAAAGAGTCCTGTTTAGTCGGCGTTAAAAAATCTGTCATTGAAATCTTTACTGATTTCTGCTAAACAGATCAATCAATTCATTTTCCATTATTGGATCTACAGAACCATATCTCCACTTATTTTTTCATAAACAATGTTATGTCAGTTTTTAAATCGATCCAGCCAAATGTTATTACATACGACCTGACCCCGCATTGTGCAATGCTTCATCCCCTTTTGTGAGCTCAAACTTTCTTTTTTTTTAGTACTGAAAATGTACATCTTTTCTTCCCAATTCTTATACTCTTGAAAAGACAAACACAGTGGTTGTTTGTGGCCCGGAGATGGTGGTCTCCAAACTATCATTTGTAGCTTAATTTTATTTTTTCAAAATGTTTGCTTGAAAGATTTAAAAAAAATTTGACAGACTTGAACAATAATCAATAAAAGTAGTTCTATATGTTGTGAATAACCCCATTTTTAACTGGTAGCCTCAGTCTCACTATTTACCACATGCTACTAGTACTGTATACAAATTAAAACATGCCCCATGCTAGTGTAGAGTATACCATTATGGGTCTTAACCTCTGAGCTTTAAAATGGGGGCAGGTCCAGGGTTCTAAGCTTACACACTTCCATCGCTAATCTTGAATATTACAGTTCATTGGAGCAAAAATTTACAAAACAAATCCTCAACGTTTAACATTTGTCCCAAATGTGAGCTCCCGTTTGTTTTTGAGAAATCAACTCATCACTGTGTTGTCACGGACGAGACAAAAATGTCTCCAGTACATCCCAAAAATGTCTCAAAAAGAAAGAGAGGATTTCAAGGTACAGATATTTAAAAAAATGTACATGAAAGTACTGTATGAAACCCAGGAATGCATTATGTGCCCCATGGTAACTAGCCATGAGGACTTATCACTTATACACCTCCCATTCATTTTTGCCTTTTTTTGTGGTAAATTTTTCCCAGGTATGTATACTGTCCCCTTATGTACGCTCACCTCTCTTCTTTAATGTATGGTGAAAAGGAACAAGAAACTAATATCCAGAGAAATATAATAACCTAAAATAAGGGAGCCTTTAATGATATAATTATTGACCATCACGGATTCCAACATCATACTCTTAATAGTATGAATGAAAATTACCATAACAACCATTCACATAAAAAAAAATTAAGATAAAGAAACACAACATAATATCATAAATAAAGATACCCAACAAAAATTTCATGACAATGATGACTTAACGAACTGCATAAAACCAACAAATGCAATAATGCTCCTACCCTTAACATTAAAATAATACACCAAGGAAATGTATTGTAAGTAAGACGTTCCCCTCCCCCCCAGCAGCATTACAGGTCCTCTACAAGAAATTTAATTTATAATAGGAGAGATACTAAAAACATAAACCTTTCGCCACCCTTTTTCCCCAAAAAATTTAATTTTTCCAAAACACAGGCCGAAAGATGAGGTTAAGAAAATAGAACAATTAAACTCACGATTTCCCATCTTACCACCAAATAACATGATTATATAAACCCTTACTCTGTCACTTGGTTAGTAATCACATCGGTACGAAAATCGTATAGCCTCCCCCAAAATGGAAGATTAGAAGAGGAGTCCATACAACTAAACAAACTTCAAGAAAACTTTTACGCGTCTCTCACAAAAAAAGCTCCACACATTGTAATCAAACCGCCAAAGGTGGCAAAAGTTAATGTTTTTTTTAACCTCGTTTTCCCATAAAAAAAACAATACCTATTCAACCTATAAAAACCAAAGAGAAATTAATTTAGATCATAATGATGAAAACAAAGATAAAATTAATAGTAAAATTTAATAATGTTAAAGAAATAGTTATAAAGTTAACCATGTCATGTCACCATCTGCGATCTTGCAAAACCCAAAACCCCGACCCCCACCCCCTCCTTTTCCTTCTGCGTAATGGGCGACATTTGCACTGCCGATCTCGGTACCAAATCACAACAACTCAGTGTGGGCCACTTTTCCAGCAGGAAGTTGAAAGTTTGGACCGTGTTGCAGCCGCACAATTAAAACATAAATGCCTTCCTTTATTATATTTTAAAAAAGGGTGCACAGCACATATGTCTTCATATCCATCATTTTCTTTGGCATCTCTCATTTTATATCCTCATTACATACCATCTCAATCTTGCTTCCTCTACTATCTCATGTACTTCCTGTACCCGACTCTTACCCATATCTTAATTTCCTAATCTTGTTTCTCCTTGTGAGAGCTAACATGCTCCACTCCATGGCCTCCACTTTCCTCTCTTACATTCAATAACCAAAATTCTTGTGCATATGTGACAATAGGTACAAAATAGTGCTATACAACATTTCCATGCATTTCAAGAGCACTTCTCTTTTCCATAGCAGGGCTCTCTACACACCTATAGAACAACTCTCCATGCTGCCCTCTTCTCATTAAATCCTCTTTATTTCCACCTTTCCCTCAATCACAGCTCCCAAGATATTTTACATTCGGTGCTTTTCTCAGCTCACTCCATCCAACCTTATAGCTTTTATTAGGCCTTATCGTTTTTCCTTGTCATTCATTACCTTCACGTCAAACTTCAGCATAATGAAATTTTAAATTTCCACACTTTTTTAATCCTCACTTCATTTTTTGCAGCTGTTCCTCATCTTCTTTCTCCCCCTAGATCAAAACATCAACAAACATCATGGCTCTCATTATTCCTCCCAGAGTTTCCTTACCACTTATTCATTTCCATTACTATTAATATTACCCTTACAAATATATGGTGAGAGGGCGCTCCTCTATTTTTACTCAATTTTTTATTTGGAACCACCCGTCCACACCTTTTCTGTCTTAACACAACTCCTGTTAGCCTTCATACATCTTCCTTACTCTCTTTATAATTCTTCTTTTCAATTCAGTCTCCTCCATCGCTTTCCAACTTGATTTCTATCCATGCTTTCATATTCTTTCATCCAAAAATAATTACAAAGTCCTTCCAAAATTCAACCAATTCAATCCAACCTCAGATGTTGTATAGCAAGATCAAGTTTATTGTATACCTCCATTACTAAAATTCATGTTGTTCTTTCTCCACCTTTTTTTCATTTTATTTCTTATTCCTTTTTCCAGAAGTTTTGAGATTTTAATATATTTACAAGACGTCCGTTGTTTATATAAATGCCATTTATATAAAAGGTTTCTCAGAAATCAAAGGGCATTAATCATTAGTTTTAATTTAGATAAAGTTGGGTTTAAAAAGTTAAACGCACGAGGAAAAAATCTTGTAAAGATATTTAACTTAAATGAGCTGAAAATAGGCATGTTTAAATTCTTTGTTCTATAACCTATAATATTCATATAATCCCATAAATAGCACAAATTATCAAAGTAAAACAAATTTTGTTTATATTATTTTTTTAATTACTCACAAACCAAAATTATTTATCTTATAAATTAAACTCATTTTTCATAAAGAAAGAATCACAGAGAAATAAAAAATTGAAGTTGATTCAAGCACTTTAGAATTAAGTTTATAACGATTAAATTTTAAAATGCAGACAAAAATAAGGTTTTTTTCTTTGAACCTGATGTTATTTTTTGTTTCCAATATAAGCTTTCTCATAGTCAAGAGCTTGTTTATATGGCCCGATTAAATGCTCTGGAAATGGATCATATTATTTGAAACAGTCACAATTAAAAAACCAGCTGCAGAAACTCATCTTAAAAGTTACAAATATAATAAAGCTGCCCTAATGCAAAATTTTTAACCACATTTCTTTATTCAAAGAAAAAACTTCACTTTACATCATGTTTTTGAAGAGAACAAGAATTTACTTAAGTGGAATGATGCGTCGTAAGGATTCATTTTATACATAGTAAATTTTCCATCAACAAAGGATTTAGTGTGTAGCCCTTTAATTGAATCCAAATAGATATTCCTACAGATCAGCTTGCACACCAGATAGTTGTTTCTTCTCCACTGGAAGTTCTTCTACAAGATTAATCACAAATGTAAGAGAAACAAACTAGCACTTTTGACAATCGTTTTAGAGAGAAGTTTTGTGCTAAATAAACCAGAAATGTTGAAAATCACCTCTAAAACAAAACCCTTTAAAATGTATTTAATGCTTCCAAAGCTCTTGATGTTGCCAACCCATCTGGAAGAATTCATAGGAATAACAGTAGCTACTGTTTATTAGAATTAAGGGACAAACATGTTATTTCAAAAAAATTTACTGAAATCAATACATTATTTTTTTACAATTATGTTAACAATTTCCATGCAATAGAAGTAAGGTGGATTTTTTTTGATATTCTGTGAGAAGTATCTCTAACTCAAAAGAAAGATTTAACATGAGTTCTAAATTTGCTGTCCTTCACAAAGGGTTAACCAATTTAATTAACAAAGATGAATGTTTTGAAAATCATCAAATTTTGGGGGGAGTCAACATACATTTGTAAAATAGGGTGGCATTCCCATTGCTGTTATCTTATAGACTAAGACTTCATTGACAAAATAAATTATCCCGTTATCTTATGTGGTCTACAGGTTTGGTCAGAAAGTATTTGGACAGTGGTGAAATAAGAATTAGTTTTGAATCCAATAATCTAAATATAAGCACTATTTGACAATGTCCAATAAGTTTCTGGACTACATACAGTAACTCGGAATCTAATCTTACGGGATCTTTTTGTGTCAGTTAAAGTTTTGGATTTACATTTGGTCTGTCTATGGAAAATTAAATAATTTTTTTTTTAAAGATTCAACAGTCTTCTTTTAGTCCAGTCCCTGTTTTAACCTGCTGAGAAAGGGCCCGATGTGCCCCAAAAATGACTATGAAGTGTTTTTTCTGGCCTGTTTTAAACTTACCGATTTGTCACTACCTAAGATTAAGTTTAATAATGATAAAAAGGTGACCTGGTGGTCTAGAGATAAGGTGTCGGGCTTCTAGCTGGGGTCCGGGGTTCAATCCTTGGTCCTGGCAAAGAATTTATCTGATTTCCAAACCCTTCCTTCACCTCTGACAAGACATGTGTTAATCACAATTGTGAATGTGGGGAATGCCAGGCCTCCACCGTGGTTCGGATTCCACATTAAACTGTAGGTCCACCATTTCATCTCACAATCACCCTACCATTACACATTAGTGTAAGCGCTTTATAACCCGAACGGTGTAAGACGCGGTGCTAATAATAATAAGGATAAAAACATATAATTTGATCTTTGATGCACTGTAAATTTTGATATTTTCTGAGATGTTGGTCATAATACAGTGTGTAAATACACATAAGTATGCTTTATGATGTCCTGATTTCAAAAATACTATTATTAAGAATTTTTTAAAGATATTCTACTATTATATGTTATTAAATGGATTTATTGTATTTTAATTGAAAGTGTTGTAATTTCAACCAATAACATGCTTTAAATATCTAACAGTATGCCTGAGATATTGAAGTCATAATTTGATAGTTCTCATAAGTGTTTGTACTGTGGGTACAACATTCCAAACCGCTGTAATAAAGTAAATATAATTCCTGAATTGCAGCACATTATTTTTGGGGGGGGGATCAGTATTTTAGTAAGTGAATGAAAGGGGTTAGTTATCCAAAAAGTTTTAAATTTTGGGGTTTTGAGTGAAAAAGTGAAAGGGGGTGTAAGTAATGAAAATTTATTTGTCCTACCTATTAAAATTAATTTTTTAGTTTATAGAAGGTGTCTTTTAAGTGAAATAAAAAATGAAGACAGAATGGGGTATGCAGACCCGTGTCCATACAAAAATAAAGGTAAAAGTGCCAAAATTTTCGTGAGGCAAGTTGAGCCGAAGTGAAAGCCGGGAACCCGATTAACCTTAATTGTTGTCTATTTCCCCCCCTTCCCATCGTGGGACTTGTTTTAAGTTTATATCTTTTTGTATAATAAGGGAAATATTTGAATAAAAATAAGAAAAATTTTTTAAAATTTTTAATTTTGAGGTAGTTTTTTATTTTAAGTATTCAAAAAATTTTATTGAGACCTTTTAATCACAAATTTAAGTTAGTATAAAGTTTAAAAAATCACTAATTTTTAATTTCAAATTTAAGTTTTAAAAAATAAACTGTTAGCTTCCCAAAATTGGGTTTTTGTGATATAAATTTTAACTAAAATATTATCCCCAAATTTTAAAGGGTCTGATATTTTGTTATAATTACCCCCCAGGCAAAATCACATACTTTGGTCAGATTGTTTGGGAAACATAAATTTTAACATATCAATGTTCAGGGTTGGGGCTTTTAAAAGGGTATGATGGTTCTTAGCGCAACCCCATTCATCAAACTTGCCGTGGGTTTTTAAAAAATGATTATATTTTCACACAGTTCCAATGAGTGGTGAGAAGGAGCAAAGCCCCCAAACATAAAAACAAATGTAGGAGAGCTGCAAGCTGAAAATTTAAAATTAAAATTATATGATAATTAAAAACGGGTGCAAAAATAGCAAATAACCGTATAAAAAAAATAAAAATTTTTAAATTTTAATTTCCAAGGTAAATATTCCCTTTTTTAAAAAACTATTTTTGTGGAAATAAACAAAAAAAATAGCAAAAATATTTAATTATTAATTTTATTATTATTAAATTATTTAAATTAATTATATCCCGTGGGGACCTTGCCTCCCCCTGATCTAGTAAATGGTGTGCCCCCGGTCTGGGGCAGGTGGAGACAGGAGCTGGGAAGGGCCAAACCAACAAATTGGGAAAAGGGGCTGGCCCTTGGTGGTGGGAGTGAATGGGGGGGTTGGGGGATGATGAGGTAATCGTATCAGCACCCATAGCCCCAGTTAGGTGGTTTTCCCCCAAGAAGATTACCTGAGGGTATAAGCGCAGCCCTGATCTGGGGTAGGCACAAAAGGTTAGAAGTGGTGGCCCAAACAAACCAAAGTTCAAAAAAAGTAAATGCTAGATTGTAAAATTGTTGCAGCCCTAAGGTAGAATAGTTTCCCCAACACTGGCCATGATGTAAGAGTGGGGGAGATTGGACAAATATGGGAGGGAAAGGAATTCTGGGTTTAAATAAGATCAAATAGTGCGAGGGGTGAGGGAAGAAAGGTTCATTCTGCATGGGGGGAAACAATGAAGAGAGAGCACTCAAGAATGGGGGGAAATGGAGACGTGAACCAAAGATACCAAGATTGGAGGGAACAGTGGGGGACATTGCCAAAGATTCATCAAGAATGGGGGAACAGTGGGGGAAATTTAACCCCAAAAAGTCACTCAAGAATGGGGGGAAATGGGAGAAATGAACCAAAGGTCACTCAAGACATGGGAGGAACAGTGGGGGACGTGAACCAAAAAATTCACCCAAACAGGAGGAAAAGTGGGGGACATTTAACCCAAAATTATCAAGACATGGGGGGAAAGGGGAACGTGAAACCCAAAAGGGCATCAAGACCTGGGAGGAAAGGGGGGACGTGAACCAAGGGTCATAAAAACTGGGGGAACGTGGGAGACAAAAACCAAAGGTCATCCAAAAATGGGGGAAAGTGGGAGACATTGAACCAAAGATTTCCCCAAAAACTGGAGGAACATTGGGAACAGTGAACCCAAAAGTCATCAAGACATGGGAGGAAAAAGTGGGAGACAAAACCCAAAAAAATCACCCAAAAAAGGGGGGAAAAGTGGGGGACATTGAACCAAAAATTATCAAGAATGGGAGGAACAGGGAGGCGGAACCAAAGAGTACTAAGACAGGGAGGAACAGTGGGAGACAAGAACAAAGAGTATCAAGAAGGGGGGAACTGGGGGACAATGAAACCAAAAATCCCTTAAAATGGGAGGAAAAAGTGGGGGAAATGAACCAAAAAGTCATAAACATGGGGGAAAGTGGGGAAGTGAACCAAAGTTACTCAAAAAGGGGGGCAGTGGGGGGCATTGAAAAGAGTCATAAAACTGGGAGGCAGTGGGGACATTGAAAACCCAAAAGTCCTCAAGAAATGGGAGGGAAAATGGGGGAAATGAACCAAAAAGGATCAAGACAGGGGGAACAGTGGGGAAATGAACCCAAAAAAATCCATCAAACATGGGAGGACGGGGAGACGTGAACCAAAGATTTATAAGCATGGGGGGAACATGGGGGACATTGAACCAAAGAGTCATCAAGACATGGGAGGAACGTGGGGGACATTAACCAAAATCCCCCCCCTCAAGACATGGGAGGAACAGTGGGGGAAATGACCAAAAGAGTCACTAAAATGGGGGGAAAGAATGGGAAAACAAAGAACCAAAGTTACCAAACATGGGAGGAACATGGGGACGTGAACCCAAAAAAGGGCACTCAAGAATGGGAGGGAAAAGTGGGGGAAAAATGACCAAAGATTCACTCAAGAATGGGAACAGTGGGAGAAAAGAACCAAAGGTCACTCAAACAGTGGGGAAAAGTGGGAACAATGAACCCAAAAAGTATCAAGACTGGGGAACAGGGGGACAATAAACAAAAAATCATCAAACTGGGAGGAACAGTGGAGACAATGAACCCCAGAGTCATCAAAATGGGAGGAAAAGTGGGAGACAGGAACCCAAAAAGGGCACTCAAGAAGGAGGAACTGGGAGAAGGAACCAAAGAGTCAAAATCGAATGAGGAACAGTGGGAACATTGAACCAAAAGTCATAAAATGGGAGGGAAAATTGGAACAAGAACCAAGATTATAAAACATGGGAGGAAATGGAGACAGTAACCAAAAAATTTCAAGACATGGGGGCTAACATTTTCCCCAAAGGTCCCAAAGCTGGAGGAAAAGTGGGGACAATGCCAAAGTTTACTCAAAAACTGGGGGAACAGTGGGAGAATGAACCCAAAAATTCACTCCGACGGGAGGGAAAATGGGAGAAGGAACCCAAAGTATCAAACTGGGGGAAAAGGGGAGACAATGAACCAAAGATTCACTAAAACAGGAGGAACAGGGGAACAAAGACCAAAAAAATTTACTCAACATGGGGGAAAGTGGGAGAAATGAACCAAAGGTCATCAAGACATGGGAGGAACGTGGGGGAAAATGAACCAAAGGGTCACTCAGCATGGGGGGAACAGTGGGGGGACAATGAACCAAAAAAGGGATCAAGACATTGGAAGGGAAAAGTGGGGGACAATGAAAAAGAGTATAAAAATGGAGGAACAGTGGGAGACAATAACCAAAAATCCCAAAAAGGGGGAAAAAGTGGAGAAATGAACCAAAAGGGCACTCAAGAATGGGGGAACAGTGGGAGACAATGAACCAAAGGTCCCAAGACTGGGAAACAGTGGGAGACATGAACCAAAGGGGCACCCAAAACTGGGGAAAAAAGGGGAGACAAAGACCCAAAAAGGGCAACCCAAAACATGGAGGAAAAGTGGGGGGACAATGAAAAGAGTCCTAAGAATGGAGGAACGGGGAGACAATAACCCAAAAAAGGGGGCAAAAAAAAGAATGCGGAGGCATGGGGGACGTGAACCCAAAAATCACTCAAGACATGGAGGAACCTGGGAGACAATGAACCAAAGGTCACTCAGACAGGGGGGGAAAAGTGGGAACAGTGAACCAAAGGGTACTCAAAACATGGGGGGGAAAATGGGGGAACAGTGAACCAAAAATCACTAAAACAGGAGGAACAGTGGGAACAAGAACCAAAGATTCATCAAGAATGGGGGAAAAGTGGGAACAATGAACCAAAAAGCATCAAGAATGGGGGAACATGGGGGACAAAAGAACCAAAGAGTCACTCAAGACATGGGGGAATGGAGACAGTGAAAAAAAGGTCCTCAAGAAGGGGGGAACAAATGGGGGACATTAACCCAAAAAGTCACTCAAGAAAGGGAGGGAAAAGTGGGAGCAATGAAACCAAAGGTCATCAAGACAGGGGGGAACATGGGGGCATTTAACAAAGAGTCACCCAAGACATGGAGGAACGGGGAAAAATGAAAAAGGGGCATCAAGACAGGGGGAACAGTGGGGGACAAAAACCCAAAAGGGGCACTCAAAACAGGGGAAAGTGGGGGACAATGAACCCAAAAATTCACTAAGAATGGGAGGAAAGTGGGAGAAGTGAACCAAGATCCCTAAGAATGGGGGGAAAAATGGGAGACATGAACCAAAGATTCACTCAAGACATGGGAGGAACGTGGGGACAAAGAACCCAAAAAGTCCCAAGCATGGGGGAACAGTGGGGGAAAGAACAAAAAGTTCAAGAAAAGGGGGGAACGTGGGAGACGGAACCAAAAGGGGCACTCAAGAATGGGAGAAAAGGGGAGCATAACCAAAGGTCATAAGACATGGGAGGAACAGTGGGAACATTGAACCCAAAAAATCAAGAATGGGGGGAACAGTGGGAGACAATGAACCAAAAATTCACCAAAACAGGGAGGAACAGTGGGGGACAGGAACCAAGTTCATCAAGAATGGGGGGAACGGGGAGCATGCCCAAAAATTAACCAAAACATGGGGGAACAGTGGGAGACATTGAACCCAAAAAGACTCAAGACATGGGGAAAAATGGGAGAAATGAACCCAAAAATTTACCAAAAAGGGAGGAACAGTTTGGGGGACAGTAACCAAAAATTTCCCCCAAGCTGGGAGGGAAAGGGAAAAGGAACAAAAATCATCAAGAAATGGGGGGAACATTGGGGGGACAATGCCAAAAATTCCCCCAAGACATGGAGGGAAAATGGGGGAACAATGAACCAAAAAATCCCCCAAGAATGGGAGGAACAGTGGGAGACAGGAAACCCAAAGGGTTTCATCAAGACTGGGAGGAACAGTGGGAGACAATGACCAAAGATCATCAAGCATTGGAGGAAAAATGGGAGCAATGAAAAAAGTCACTCGATATGGGAAAGGGAAAAATGGGGGAAAAATGAACCCAAAAAGTCATCAAGCATGGGAGGAACAGTGGGGGCAAGAAACCAAAAAGGGGACTCAAACATGGGGGGAACGTGGGAGACAAGAACCAAAGGGGCATCAAGCATGGGGGAACAGTGGGACGTGAACCAAAGTCCCAAGACAGGGAGGAACAGTGGGAGAACCTTTTAAAAAGGGGGTCACTCAAGAATGGGGGGAAAAGGGGAGAAAATGAACCAAAAATTCACTCAGACTGGGAGGAACCGTGGGAGACATGAAAACCCAAAAAATTACTCAAGACAGGGGGGAACAGTGGGGCAGTGAACCAAAGATCACTCAAAAACAGGGGGGAAAAAGGGGGGCAGTGAAAAAAAGATCACCAAAACATGGGGGGAAATGGGAACATTAACCAAAGAGTCATAAGCTGGGAAAAGTGGGAGACAAGAAAACCAAAAATCACTCAAAAAGGGGGAAAGTGGGGGAAGTGAACCAAAAATTCCTCAAACTGGAGGACATGGGAACATGAACCAAAAAGTCACTCAAAAGGGGGAAAGTGGGGAAAAATGAACCAAAATTACTCAAGCAGGGAGGGAAAAGTGAACAATGAACCAAAGTTCACTCAAGAATGGGGGGAAAAGTGGGAGACAATGAAAAAGATCACTCAAGACATGGAGAACGGGGAGCAGTAACCCCAAAAACACCAAGACTGGAGAACGTGGGGGACAGTGAAACCAAGAGTCATCAAGAATTGAAGGAAGTGGGAAATTGAACCAAAGAGTCATCAAAACATGGAGGAACAGTGGGGGCAAAGAACCAAAGATTCACTAAAAATGGGGGAGGAAAAAGGGGAGCAGTGAACCAAAGATTCCTCAAGAATGGGAGGAACTGGGGGACATTGTACAAAAGGTCCCCAAGAATGGGGGGAAAAGTGGGGGGACAGTGAACCAAAGATTACTCAAAACATGGGGGGAACGTGGGGGACAGTGAACCCCAAAAGTCACTCAAGAAAGGGAGGGCTGGGAGAAATGAAAACCAAAATTCATCAAGACATGGGGGAAAGGGGGAAAATGAACCAAAGATTCACTAAAAGGGAGAACAGGGAGACAATGAACCCAAAAAGTCCCAAGCATGGGAAACAGTGGGGGACATGAACCCAAGGGGTCATAAGACATGGAGAAAAATGGGAGCAATGAACAAAGAGTCATAAAACTGGGAGGAACATGGGAGACAAGAACAAAAGGGTCATCAACATGGGGAAAGGGGGACAATGAAACCAAAGGGGCACTCAAAATGGAGGAACAGTGGGGACGTGAAAAAAAGGTCACTAAGACTGGGAGGGAAAGGGGGCATGAAAACCCAAAAAGACTCAGAAAGGGGGGAAATGGGGGCCTGAACCAAAAAGTACCAAGAAAGGGAGAACAGTGGAGCAATGAACCCAAAAATTCATCAAGACAGGGGGAACAGTGGGACAATGAAAAAAGTACTAAGACTGGGGGGACAGTGGAACGTGAAACCCAAAGGGTCACTAAGACTGGGGGAACAGTGGGCAATGAACCAAAAAGGGCACCAAGAATGGGGGGAACGTGGGAGACAGTGAACCAAAAGGTCATAAGAATGGGGGAAAGGGGAGAAGGAACAAAGGGTACCAAGAAGGGAGGAAATGGGAGACAATGAACCAAAAAGTCACTCAAGACATGGGGAAACTGGGGACAATGAAAAAAAGGTATCAAGACTGTGGGAAAAAGGGGGGACAATGAACCAAAGAGTCACCAAAAAAGGGAGGAAAAATGGGAAATGAAACCCCAAAAAATTCCCCCAAAAAATGGGAGGAACAGTGGGAGACAGTGAACCAAAAAGCACCAAAACTGGGGGGGAACATGGGGGACAAGAACAAGATTTATAAGAATGGAGGAACGTGGGAGACAAAGAACCCAAAAATTTACTCAAGAAGGGAGGGAAAAGTGGGGGGAAAAACAAAGAGTCACTCAAAACTGGGAGGCTGGGGAAGGAACCAAAAGGGATCAAGACTGGAGGAAAAATGGGGACAATGAACCAAAAAAATCACCAAACATGGGGGAAAAATTTGGGGACAATGAACCAAAGGGTCATAAGACATGGGGGGGAATGGGGGACAAAGAACCCAAAAGGGGCCTCAAACAGGGGAACAGTGGGGGACATGAACCAAAAACACTCAAGAATGGGGGGAAATGGGAGACAATGAAACCCAAAAAGTCAACCAAAAAGGGGGGCAGGAGACGTGCCCAAAGGTCACCAAAACATGGGGGAAATGGAGACAATGAACCCAAAAATTCCCCTCAAGACTGGAGGGAAAATGGGAGAAAGAACAAAGGTCATCAAAACATGGAGGAAACAGTGGGAGCAGTGAAACCGGGGACCCAAACATGGAGGAAATGGGGGAAAAAAACCAAAAAAGTATCAAGACTGGAGGAAAAGTGGGGACATAACCCAAAGGGGCACTCAAGAAGGGAGGAACAGTGGGAACAGTGAACCAAGGAATAAAAAATGGGGGGAACGTGGGGGACAAAGAAAAAAAGAGTACCAAGCTGGGGGAATGGGAGACAATAACCAAAAATCACTCAGACATGTGAGGAACAGGGGAGAAATGAAACCAAAAGTCCCCAAGACATGGGGGAACATGGGGAAAAATGAACAAAGAGTACCCAAAATGGGAGGGAAAAGTGGGAACGTGAAACCAAGAGTCCCTCAAAAACATGGGAGGGAAAAGTGGGAGAACATAACCAAAGGTCACTCAAACCCTGGGGGAACAGTGGAGACAATGAACCAAAGGGTCACTCAGAATGGGAGGGGAAAGTGGAGCGTGAACCAAAAGATTTTACTAAGAAGGGGGGGAACATGGGGGGACAATGAACCCAAAAAATTCACTAAAAAACAGAGGAACAGGGAGACAGTGAACCAAGATTCATCAAGCATGGGAGGAACGTGGAGCAGGAACCAAAGGCACTCAAGAATGGGGGGAAGTGGGAGACAGTGAACCAAAGGGTATCAAGAATGGGGGGAACGGGGAAAAAATGAAAAAGATCAAAGACATGGAGGAACAGTGGGGAAAAATGAACCAAAGGGTCACTCAAGACGGGGGGAACGTGGGAGAAAGAACCAAAGGCACTCAAGACATGGGGGGGAACAGTGGAAAATGAAACCAAAATTCACTCAAGACTGGGGGGAAAAGTGGGGGCAAAGAACCAAAAATCACCCAAAAATGGAGGAACAGTGGGACAAGAACCAAAAGGGGACTAAAACATGGGAGGAAAGTGGGAAAACAGTGACCAAAGAGTTTCAAGCATGGGGGGAACCGTGGGAGACAATGAACCAAAGATTCCTCAAGAAAAGGAACATGGGGAAAATGAACCCAAAAATACCAAACAGGGGGGAACATGGGAGACAATGAAACCCCAAAAATTCACTCAAACATGGGGGGAACATGGGGGCAGTGAACCCAAAGATTACCCAAAATGGGGGGAACGTGGGGGAAAAGTGAACCAAAGATCATCAAGACATGGGGGAAAGTGGGAGACCGACCCAAAGATTTTACCGACGGGAGGAACATTTGGGAGACAAAACCAAATTCCCTAAGACGGAGAACAGTGGGGGGACAAATGAACCCAAAAATTCCTCAAGACATGGGGGGGGCCCGGGGGAAAATGAAACCCAAAGAGTCACCCAAAACATGGGGGGAACATGGGACAGTGAAAAAAGGGGCTCAAACATGGGGGGAAAGTGGGGACAATGAACCCAAAAAGTCACTCAAAAATTGGAGGAAAGTGGAGACAGTGAACCAAAGATTCACTCAAGACATGGGAGGAACTGGGAGCAATGAACCCCAAAAAATCACTCAAGACATGTAGGGAACAGTGGGGGAAATGAAAACCAAAGAGTCCTAGAATTGGGGAACATGGGAGACAATGAACCCAAAAATATCAAGTGGGGGGAACAGTGGAACAAAGAAACCCAAAGAGTCACTCAAGAATTGGAGGAACAGTGGGGCAAAAACCAAAGAGTCATCAAGATTGGGGAAAGGGGGAAATGAAACCAAAGGGTCATCAAAATGGAGGAAAAGGGGGAGACAGTGAACCAAGGGGAAAGAATGGGAGGAACATGGGAGACAATGAACCAAAGAGTCACTCAAGACATGTAGGGGCATGGGGGACAATGAACCAAAACACTAAAACTGGGGGAAAGTGGGGGACAAAGAACCAAAAGTATTTAAGACTGGGGGAACAAGGGGGGGAAGTGAACCAAAAAGTACCCGACAGGGAGGAACAGTGGGGGACAAAAGAACCAAAGAGTACTCAAGACATGGGGAAAATGGGAGACAGTGAACCCCAAAAATCCTCAAAAACATGGGAGGAACAGTGGGAGAAAAATGAACCAAAGAGCATCAAGAAGGGAGGAAAGTGGGGGACAAAGAACCAAAAGGGAAACCAAAAATTTTGGAAAAGTGGGAACAGTGAACCAAAGAGTCATAAACTGGGAGGGAAAAGTGGGGGAAAGAACCAAAATACTCAAAACATGTGAGGAAAATGGGGACAAAGAACCAAAAAGGGCACTAGACAGGGAGGAACAGGGGACAAAGAACCCAAAAGAGTCATCAAGAAGGGGAACAGTGGGAGAATGAACCCAAAAAAATCATCCAAAAATGGGAGGAACAGTGGGGGACATGAACCAAAAAATCCTCAAAAAAGGGAGGAACGGGGAACAGTGAACCAAAGGGCCTAAACATGGGGAAACATGGGAGACAGTGAACCAAAGGGGCACTCAGAATGGGAAGAAAGTGGAGAAAATGAAAAAGATTCCCCTAGAAGGGGGAACTGGGAGACAATGAAAAAAGTTATTAAATGGGGGGAACATGGGAGACAATGAACCAAAGATAAATCAAGACATGAGGAACAGTGGGAGACAGTGAAAAAGAGACTCAAGACTGGAGGAAAAGTGGGAGAAATGAAAAAGGGCCCCCCCAAAACATGGGGGAAAAGGGGGACAATGCCAAAAAATTATTAGAATGGGAGGAACAGTGGGAGACATGAACCAAAGGGTCATCAAGAATGGGGGGAACAGGGGGGACAAAAAAAAAAAGTTCACTTAAAGGGGGAAATGGGAACAAAGAACCAAAAAAGTAAATCAAAACATTGGGAACAGTGGGAGCGGAACAAAAATTTCCTTTTAAAACTGGGGGGCGTGGGGCAATAACCCCAAAGGGGGGCCCCAAGACAAGGGAAAACGGGGAACATTGAACCAAAAGGGGCCTAAGACATGGGGGGAAAGTGGGAGACAAGAAACCAAAATTCATCAAGACATGGGGAACAGTGGGACATGAACCAAAAGGGGCATAAGACATGGGGGAAAAGTGGGAAATGAACCAAGTTCATCAAGAAAGGGAGGGGAACATTTGGGAGCAATGAACCAAAGATTATCAAGCATGGAGGAAAAGTGGGGGACGTAACCCAAAAGGGTCAAAGAAAGGGGGAACTGGAACAAAGAACCCCAAAGATTCATCAAGAATGGGAGGAACAGTGGGGGAAGGGCCCAAAGGGGGCACTAAAAAGGGGCCCCTGGGAGCATTGAAACCCCAAAGGGGATCAAAAATGGGGAAAAAGGGGACAGTAACCAAAAATTCACTCAAGAAGGGGGAACATGGGGAACTGAACCAAAGGTCACCCCAAGAATGGGAGGCAAATGGGAGACAATCCAAAGGGTAACCAGACCCTGGGAGAAAAAAGTGGGAACATTGAACCCAAAGGGGCACTAAGACATGGGGGAAAAAGTGGAACAATGACCAAAAAGTCACCAAAAATGGAGAACTGGGAACAATGAAACCCAAAAGGTAATCAAAACAAGTGGGAACAGTGGGAACAAAAACCAAAGAGTCACTAAAATGGAGGAACAGTGGGAGACTGAACTAAAAAGTCCTCAAGACATGGGGGAACGGGGGACAATGAACCAAAGATAAACTCAAAACATGGGAGGAAAAGTGGGAGCAATGAACCAAAAGTATAAGAAGGGAAACATGGGGAAAGAACCCCAAAAAGTAATAAGCTTAGGAAAGTGGGGGACAAAAAACAAAGAGTACCCAAACTGGGGGGAACGTGGGGGAAAAGAACCAAAAAGTAAAAAGAATGGGGGGGAAAAGGGGGAAATGAAAAAGATCATCAAAAAGGGAGGAACAGTGGGAACTGAACCAAAGATCATCAAAAAGGGAGGAACGGGGAGACAATGAACCAAAGGGGCACTCAAAAAGGGAGGAACAGGGGGACAATGAACCCAAGGGGCCTCAAGACATGGGGGAAAGTGGGGCAGTGCCAAAGTTATCAAAACATGGGAGAAAAGTGGAACAATGAAAAAGAGTAAAACAAACATGGGAGGAAAGTGGGAACAAAACCAAAAATCCCCAAGAATGGGGGAACTGGGAGAAATAAAAAAAGAGTCATAGAAGGGAGGAACGTGGGAGCAAGAACCAAAGAGTAACTAAAACATGGGGGGAACAGGGGAGACAAAGAACCAAAGGGGCATAAGAAGGGGGGAAAGGGGAGACAAGAACCAAAGATCATCAAACGGAGGAACAGTGGGAACAATGAACCCCAAAAGGGTCACTCAAAATGGGGGGAACCCTGGGAGACAATGAAAAAGGGTCCCGACATGGGGGGGAACATGGGGGGAAAATAAATAAAAAGTACTCAGACATGGGGGGAAAAATGGGAGCAGGAAAAAAAAAAATTATCAAGAAGGGGAACAGTGGGAGAAAGTGACCAAAATTCACCAAGAAGGGGGAAAGTGGGAGAAGGAACAAAGAGTCCCCCAAAAATGGGGGGAAAAGTGGGGGACAAAGAACCAAAATTCACTCAAGACATGGGGGGAACAGGGAGAAATGAACCAAAAAGTCCCCCCAAAACATGGGAGGAAAAGTGGGGACAATGAACCCAAAAATCACAAGCAGGGAGGAAAGGGGAGAAATGAACCAAAGGGGTATGCATGGGGGGAAAATGGGAGAAATGAACCAAAGGGCATCAAGAAAGGGGAACAGTGGGCCAAAGAACCAAAAATTTCTAAGCCTGGGGGAACAGGGGAGACAGACCCAAAGGGTCCCGACATGGGGGAACATGGGAAAAATGAACCAAAAAAATTTTAAGACTGGGGGGACAGGGGGCCCCTGAACCCAAAAGGGGCATCAAAAAGGGGGGAACGTGGGGACAATGAAAAAAAGATTCACCAAACGGAGGAACATGGGAAAGTGAACCCAAAAATTACTAAGACTGGGAAAATGGAGACAGTGAACCAAAGGTCCCTAAGACATGGGGGAAATGGGGGACAGTGAAACCCAAAAATTTATAAGCATGGGGGGAAAAGTGGGGGACAATGAACCAAAGATTCATAAAATGGGGGGAAAATGGGAACAATGAACCAAAGATTCCCCTAAGAAAAGGGGGGAACAGGGGAAAAATGAACCAAAGAGTCCTCAAGACATGGGAGGAAAAAATGGAGCATGAACCAAAAGGGTCACTAAAACGGGGGGAACAGTGGGGGGAACAAGAAAAAAAGAGTCATCAAGAATGGGAGGAAAAGTGGGAGCCATGAACCAAAGGGGCATCAAAACATGGGAGGAAAAAGTGGGGGACAGTGAACCCAAAAAACACTAAGACATGGGAAACAGGGGGGAGACGTGAAACCCAAAATTCACTCAAGAAAGGGGAACGTGGGAGAAATGAACCAAAGAGTCATCAAAACTGGGGGGAACAGTGGAAAATTTAAACCCAAAAAGGGCCCAAGCATGGGAGGGAAAGTGGGGGACAATGAACCAAAAATTACTCAAATGGAGGAAATGGGGGCAAAGAACCAAAAGTCACAAACAGGAGGAACAGTGGGAGACCCGTGAAACCCAAAAAGGGCACTCAAGAAAGGGAGGAACAGTGGAGACAATGAACCAAAGGGCACTCAAACAGGGAGGGAAAATGGGAGACAATGAAACCAAAAAGTCATCAAAATGGGGGAACTGGGAGAAGTGAACCCAAAGAGTACTAAGAATGGGAGGAAAATGGGGGACCATGCCAAAGGGTCACTCAAAACGGGGGAAATGGGAGAAAAACCCAAAGGGTCATCAAGCATTAGGAAAGTGGGAGACAATGAACCAAAGATTTCCTTTTAAGAATGGGGGAACATGGGAGAAATGAACCAAAGATTCATCAAGAAAGGGAAGGAAAAATGGAGACAGTGAACAAAAGGGTCCCCCGAATGGGAGGAAGTGGGGGAAGTGAAAAAAGGGGCATCAAGACATGGGGGGGAACAGTGGGGGACGTGAACCAAAAAGTCCCTCAAGACGGGGGAAAGTGGGGCATGAACCCCGCCAAGTCATTAGGGAAAAATTGTTCCCCCTTAAAATTTATAGCAAGGATAGGGACCTTTTTTTTTCACCCCATGAAGCAAAAATGAGAAGGCCAATATTTCAACTTTCATTCTTTTTTACATACGGTCATTTTGTTACTTTTTTAAATTTAATGTTTTTTATAATTTTGATATTTACTAAAAGTAACTTCTAACATTTGTTTGTAAGAACCCTTACGTTGAACTAGTTGAACATATATAAGTTGTTTGGATATAAATGAAGTGAAGATGGACGGAACAACCATCAGAAAATACCTCTGAGACGCTTAAACTAACCAATTGCTTGGTTACATTTGTCTCACTCTTAAAGCCGGGTTCCCAAATATATGTTTTTTAAAGTATGTCCTATTTTAAGTAGACCTATGCATACATTTAACTAGCATTGTTTTAAAAATTATAAAACATAACTTAAATGTATGTAAATTTCATTCATCACTGAGCCTAATAAAACATAAAACTAATATTATTTCATTTCTAGTGACTGTGTCATTCCGTTACAATATGAGTCATTCTGTTACCAATATGACATTCTGTTATAGTTAAATTTGGGTCTAATAAATTGCTGTACTTTTTTAAAATCTATATTTGCATACAAATTTTAAACTTTCTGGGAAAATGATTCCTTCTCAGAGAACAACAATTAGCCTTTTAATGTTAATAGAATGACAACATGTTGCGATTGGGGAAAACTGTTTTGCACATCTCAGATTTGATTTATTTTTATTAACTCACTTTTGACTTATCTAGTTAGTATAAACATTATCACAATTTAAATTACTTAAAACTCTGTTAAAAACCATCTTTGAATACCATAAAAAACAATGCTTTAATTCAAATAGGGTTTGCTATCATGTGGACTAATGTTTGATAGTAATTTACTATTTGATAACTATTTCGTTAAATTGTTTCTCGATTATAAAACTACAATATTTTAGCTATTCAACTTGATTATAAACTAATTTTTAATTTTTGAGCTCCATATCTGCTTTCTCATGGAACTGCCCAGATCTTTCATGTTAACACTGATATTAGTATTCATCTGTTTCGCAAGTACCATATTACTTTATTTGTTTTGATGTATTGAAATGCTATATTTTTACTTTTACATCATGATTGACGACGAGTATACATAACACTAAAATAGGAAAAAGTAGAAAGTGCAAAAAAAAAACCTAGCTTTGATACAATTAGTTTGAATGATAAATTTGTATTGCAATGTAATTAAATAATTATTTCAAAAGTCAACAACATATATAAGTCACAGATAACACTGTTAACATATAGTAGGCCTATAGATCATAGATTAACAACTATGCTCTTGAATGCTGATCTTTGGCTCACGCTGTTGGCATTAAAGTTGTGTGAATCATGATCTTTACGATAAAGTGAATGTTTACATTAAGTTAAAGTTAAGTTGATTGTGAGCCCGGCATATGTTTTACATTGAATTACTTATTTTATCTATAGTTATTAATTTAATTTACTACACATGAAAGGTTAGGTTAAGTTGGGTTGATTTAGTATCATAATAATGAAAGGATAGGTTAAGCTGGTTGTATAAGTGTCATAATAATTAATTTAAACTAGTTGTGTTATTTCAATGACATCATCAATTTTATGCATCTATAATTTGGTCGTTATGGATGTAGGTCTACTTGTGATCACTACAACGAGTTTAATCGTAAGAAGTTAAATTTACTATGACATAAAGTTAATTGTAGTTGTCATAGACGGTTTTAACAACTTTGTAAAGACGATAAAACTTTGTTTGGTGTTTAGTGTAATATGTCCAAATAGTTCTAGAACAGCCGAAAGATATGTATATGTGGAACTTATTTAACTTTTTTTTTCAACTCGATTCCACGTGTTTTAACATTTGGAATAATGTAAGGGAGATATCAATCTTTTTGATATTTTAAGAAATGGCTTGAAATGGAACGGTTGGACCCAAAAATAATCTCGCCCTCAGTGTGTAGGCCTACTATTCACACCACTTTAAATACAAAAAAATGAAAAATAATGAATATGATGGATCAGACACAACCTTACAAGATGTGTGCTCAAAATGCATCTTATGTTTGGGAGTTACTCGGACCATGTGGTGTTAAGCAAGTTTATTAAAAAACAAATATTTAATCGTAAATAATATTAGTTTTATAATATCAGTTTGAGCATATTAGAGTACTACTTACCAAAAGATAATCTATCAATGTTTTCAAACAAAACTAGTCCTTTTGGAGCAACTCTTTGTTTCAAATTTTCCATAACATACATTATTATCGCCATTTAGGACCCCCCTTTCCCAAATAACAAGCACTTTGTTGCCTGGCATAACTAGATCCATTTTTATATTTAGAATTTACTTTCTGTGCTTTAAACTTTACACTTTAAACATCGTTTACAAAGATTGAACAAAAACGTTTATCTCATGTAGTGCTCTTTATAGGACATAGATGAACCAGAATCTAATTCTGTAGCCCACCGCAAAGCGCTGCTATCAACTTTATTTTATGTTACGTTGCTTTTTAAAAACATTCAAAATAAAATAAAGTCCATTTATTTCATGGAGGAAAGAAATTTATAAGATTCATTGTTGTTTGGATTCTTATAAATGATATTTATGCATGTTTTGTGGTCGCTGAATGTGCAAGGTGTTTCTTTAAGATTAACCACCCTATGACACTCTACTCAAAACCTTATGTTAAGTTGGATTCGTTTATGTGTACTGAGGCCAGTTTCCTCGTTCATCCTTTCATGGAATTGTGCCCCGGCGGGTAGTAAGAATAAACATATCCTTCTCTTCTACCATGCCAATGGGGGTAAATTTCTCACTTCTTATTTTCTACTCTACAAACTAGACATTAATGTAACTTTGCCCACAGATCAAGTTAAGGCCTACCCTCTCTAGGGGTGTGTTGAACTTTCAGCTCTCAAAATAGATGGCTTGCTAACGTTATGCAAACTGGTGGATTCCAGCCATCAGATTGGCAGCATTACTGGTTTGTTTAAACAATTGGAGGCTGGCTGACCGGTAAGCAGCCGCAAGCAGACTTTTCCTAGAACTGATAGATATAAGAAGTGTATGCGGACCGTAAGTGTGGTAGTGACCAAGTTGGACTAAACGTGGGGAGATATAAAACGTCAAGATACAATCATACTCTCGAGCAGAAAAATTAGAATATTCGTCCCAGCCAGCTAGACGCTTCTCTCTGGGGTTTAATCCCTGCTGAGGGTATTATGGGGAAATCTCATTCAATCGTTTCCTTCTACTCTCCCACGCAAATGTGGGTACATTTCCTTAATTAATTCTGCTTGTTTAGGTATGAACTAATTCGCCAATGGTTTAGGGATTGCATACGTTTCAATTTAGAGGAAGTGTACCCGCATTCACGTGGAGAGAGAGGGGGGAATATTTAAATATCACCCTATCATGATTGAGCCATGATCTTCCAGTCATCGGCAGACTAGTCAATTGCGAGAATGATATCTTAGACCATGTGGCCACCAAAGTGGGATATTACCAATCTCATGTCTAAAAATAGCTAGAGAGGTGGGAGGGAGCCTTACGAGAATTCTTCCGTTCACCCATGTGAGGAGGGAGGATCTAAAATCATGTAAAAATAAGCCTTACGTAATTTTAGGATGGCCCTCTTGCAATAAAAACCATGGACCATAGATACAAGGCTAGCAGCCGGGTCAATTTTTAGCTGTAGAAACGATTCAGGTATTTCTTTTAAAA
>JBCFYV010003149.1:0-30333 GCA_039000515.1 Timema cristinae
AACACAATTTTTGGGTAGCATTTTTTTTTCGAAGTAACGCGGGGCTCCTACCTCACATACAATTTTTTTAACTTAGTGTCATTTTTTTTTTCTTGAAAGGGGTTTACTTATATTTTTGTACAGTGCCCAACTGATTAGAAAACCACAATGTCAACAAAAAAACCGTTTTTAACAGCTCTGCTAAGCCCAGACCATTTTCCGAATTCTCATACTGGATAAGGGGTGTTGAAAGAATAAGTGCAGGCATTTTGTAAAGTGTGCAAAAAAATTTAAACTTAATAATATGGGAAAGCAACATTAGCTTCCCATGCAAAAGGCCCAACTCAATATCAAAACTCTTGAAACTTTGACAAATAACGCTCTCGTTGATTTTTTTTTCAAAAAAAGTCAAGTGATTCAGGTTCATCGAGCTCCCCAGTTTCAAGAAAATCTCTGGCACACAAAGAACTTTCTACCTAGTGATGATTCTGCTGGTTGCTCGAAGAGTTTTTCTGTTTCATCGAAAATCGTAACGTCGCAAGGAAGCTGTTGCTAAAAGTGAAATTAGTGTATGCCTAAAAAGAAACCATAACACTTTTGTTATAAAAAATGATATAACAGGCGGAAGTCTTTTGGGCTATGCAAGTGTTGACAAAAAAATGTCTTTCAATTCGTGCAATAATTTAAGTACAATTTTTCAATTGATGTTTCCCGAGTTTCCATTGCCATGCCTTTACCCTTTGGTGGAGACAAGGCTGCATACTTCTTTTGTGCATGGCTTGGCTCCATTCTTTCAAAAATTTACTGGACCGCCTAAAATCATGAACAACTTTGTAATTTGTTTTGATGAGGCATTGAATAAAGTTTTCAAAGAGGACAGATGGACATTGTAATTAGATTCTGGACAAGGAAAATCATAAAGTCATCAGCCCGTTACTTAAACAGTGTGTTTTTCGATAGGGCACTGCTGAAGAATTACTGAAGCATTTTCTGGATGGTATTTCTCCTCTTCCACTCTCTAAGTTGATACAAGTGTAATGGAGGCCCAAATGTCAATTTAAAAGTTTATAACACTTCTTCAGGAACACCCTAAATCTGTAACAGACAATGAAGTATGTAGTTTGCTAAACTGGAACATGTGGGCTTCATGTTGTCAGGTTCCTTTAGAACAGGAGTAGAGTCTGTTGATTGGGATAATAAGTACTTATTACGTCACATGTACTACCTGTTCACTGACTCTCCAGCCGTCGAGCATTGTTCACCCAGTTTTACAGGTGTACAACTTTTCCATTGAATTCTGTGGTGTGCGTTGGTTAAGAATGCGAAGTGCTTTCAAAGGCATTACAAATTTGGGCCATTTTATAATTTCTCAAAGAAGCAAAACTTCCTAAAAAAAAACCCGTAGAAACTCTGAAAGAGCAGCCTGTGATCCATTCCTAAAGTGTAAAAGCGTTCTGCAAGACAATTGCAGATGAATGTCAGCCTTTCCTGCAACGGTTCCAGACATCAAAACCAATGACTCCATATCTTTTTGAAGCTGTAAGAAACTTCTAAATACCTTAGAATCGTTGTGGAAACCTGATCTTATGAAGTGCACGGGTCCAAATTACTGTCTATTTAACAAAAAAAATCAGAAAATTTGATCTTTAGCAAAAATATTTGATATAGAATTTGCAAAAAAAATGTTTGTTAGGAAAACGCGATCACAGTAACAGAAAGACAAAAATTAGAATTTAAAACATGAGTGGGCAGTATGTTAACCACCATGATTTTCAAAAAATACAAAAAAAAGTCCCTTAAAACAGAAAGCTGAGAGGTTTGTCTTCATTGGATCCTTGTGTTATTCAACATTCACCTCAACTGGGCCCAGAAGAATTTTTTTTTCTTTTGGAGGAACTCAAAACCATAAATGATGTTCTGGCTGAAAATACCAAGAAAGAATACTTGCATTTTTGCAACCTAAAAAATCTGAGCTTCAAGAAATATTTCGTCCTTGTGATCAGTTTAGTGATGAAGTAGGACTTGACACTATTTATGGTAGCTTTCTAATAGGAGAAGCAAACTACAAACATCTTTGGGGAAATAATAAAGATTTGCCTTGTCTTGTGATGGGAATGCAACTGTTGAGGGGTTTTTCAGTCAATAAATCTTTACTGGTTGAAAAACATGCATGAAAAACATCATTGCACAGCGTCACATTCATGATGAGATACAAGAAGCAGGAGGGATTAAAAATATACACATTAGCAAAAAGATGTTGGTAACGTGAGAGGTGCTCGGAACCTATCATGAATACTTAGAGATAAGAACAAAAAAAAAGTGAAAAAAAACAAGAAGAAGGCAGAAAAGAGGGAAAATTTGAAAATACAAGTTAAAGATTTAGAAAGGGGAAAAAAAAATTAATTTATGGCAACTGAAGAGAAACGAGAAGCAATAGACTGGAGTTGCAAGAACTGAAAAGAAGAAGCTTCACTTTATTAAATATAACATAGTTTCTTATTGTATGACTATAGTGATAATTTTTAAAAAAAATAAAATTGACTTGAGACATGAATAATATGAAGCAGACGAGTTCCTGTTGTAAGCTATTCAGTTCAGGGAAAAGTACAGTTTAGGTAAATAAAAAATGTAATGATACCAAACTCTTTAGTATGTTCTTAGTGGCCTGTTATTTAATACGTATTTCTGCACATGATACCAAAGGGAATCAAGTTTGTTACAAATTTTTGATAGGGATTATTTTTCCATCGTTTTCCCTCACTGATTGGCAAGATGTCTGCTTTTTATTCTTCCATGAGAGGTGAGCAAGGTCGGCTGTAAGGGGGAGGAGGCCGAAATAATTGTATTTAAATTAATATTTTCACGTGTATAGTACCGTAAAGTTATAATGGAAATTTTATGAGAAATTGGTCAGGGAACTTGGGAAAATAGTTAGGGAAAGTCAGGGAAAAGTCAGGGAGAATATTTTTACAAATACTGTAGGAACTCTGTATTAGCTTAGAAGATAAATAATGCTTTGCCTAACTTAGAGCTCATGCCTCACCTACTCTCAACAACATTACGTGACTTATGGATAAAAACCTTACCTTTAGGGATGTGTTAAGCGTCATGATATCAAAGTAAAAAATAGAATCTCCTCCTCTTACACTTTGACAAACCACAATCACCTTCACATCTTTGAAACATTTCAAAGAGACCAGTAAATATATATTATGAAACCTATGAAATACTATGAACAGATTTTAAATGTCTTACAGATTACAATATATGATCATACTAGCTTTTACCCGTCGCGGCTTCGCCCGCAATAATTGATAAAATCTTTTAATTTGGATTAAATTGATTTGGTCATAAATCAAACTTTATTTTTTTCAAATATCTATGCGTTTTTCCAAGTTTTAGCTGTAAATAATTTTGCCGTATTTTAATTTTCACTTTTTAATATTTCGTAATAAAAGAAATTTATCTTATTTAAGTTATCAATTATAAATTTTTTTTTTAATCTTTACCTTAATAATTAGTAAGCAAAATAAATAAATGAAATAATATTTTTTTCGAGCTACATAGCTAAAATACACATCATATTTATTATTTATTAGTACGAAACAACGTCACACTAATTACTATTTACTTTAGTTACAAAATATTAAATCACAAATTCTTAAATAACATCATTTCAATCACATTATAATCATATATTTATTATTATTTAAAATCAAAAGGTTAGGAATAGTCCTATATGTTATTCCAGGACCTACTCTACTAACCTACAAAGTTTCATTCAAATCCGTTTGGCAGTTTTGGCGTGATTGAGTAACAAACTCCAAACACACAAACTTTCACGTTTATAATATAGTAAGATTTAGAACAGCCACTAAACAGTATTTCAACACCGACTAGTGATTAAATGTCATTTCTAACATAAAGATAGATACATTAAGATGATCATCTTAAAATAATATACTGGCCAATTAAAAAGTTCCATACATAAGAAATATTTTGTTAAGGTATTATTTTTCCAAGGAAGAGCCGATAGAGATCATTGTCCTGGCTGGGTCAAGAAGCTGTCACAGATTACTTTGACAGGATACACTCCTCAGGACACACAACACTGTTGCCAAATTATTTTTTAGCACCGCGTCTTACTACTGGTTCGGTTTATTATGCTTACGTAATGTTTTTTTAGTACTATGAAGGTTATATTTAGAGGATGTGTACCCACATTTGTGTGAAAGGAGAGTGGAAAATCATTTTGGGGAAAAAAAATGCCCTCAGCACACCTGACAGATATTTTAATCTCGATCGCCTCGTCATCAACAGTTTAGAGCATGCATCCACCGAAGCGGGTACCACACTTATTGAGAAGTTCTGAAAGATCTGAAGTGTTACTGAACAAATAGAGATGTGGTCCGTTGACGAACATCCACTAATGAATATTTATTGGCCATAGTGCTAGCAAATTTTGTAAAGATTCTTCCTAAAAGGGATACGGCGTTTGCCTACAGATTGCAGTGTCAGCCAAGCGAGTGAGTATTAAGGAGCACTGTAATGACATTCATAACAAAAAGCAAATATTGCAACATCTCTATGTACAGATACGTTTTCAATCGCCTTACAGTGTGCTTTTTTTACTCTAAACTTTTTTCATTACAAAGATAGGTACGCTAAAATAAATAATTTAGAAACTAAAAGTAGTTTTATGTAACAACAACAAAAACCTTATCCTTGACAATAATTCACATGTGTCAAGCTTCTCTTGACTCTTGCGACCTTCGCATATCCCTATTAATTTTTACTTGACCTAAATACTGCAGATAAGCTTAAAAGTGAGAGTGTTGGGAACACAAGAAAAGATCAGTGAAGTTGCAATTTTTTATAGCGAAACATTGTTTTGATCAAAATGAATCACATGTATGTTCAGTACAAACACAGAGTTTAATTTTCTTCACACAGTGATATCAACAGTTCTTGAATATCTGTCAAGGGTGTTCATGAATTTAATGACAACTTTTCTTTCATTTAAAAAGTTTCTCATCTAATGCCGCTATGCTCATGACAAATATTCAAGAACTTTGATATCACCATGGGAAGAAAATTAAACTGTTTTTACTGGATCAATATTTTATATTTATTTTATAAAAAAATAAAGTTCTAGAATAAAAACTGCAAACATACACTAAACTTTTCTCATGTTCTTTGTATCCCTATGTGACTCATCATTGCATTTGGTTCAGTTCCTTATCTAAGTTGGTACACCTATTTACTGATGTGAGATCTACCGTTTCGATTCCTGACATGTCCAAAAGAAAAAAAATCTCATTGATAAATTGTATCTTTGCCTTTCACAAGCTTGCAATAACGTGTTTGAATGGGATGTTGTTTGGTAACTTGCTATTTTAATAATATTTACCAAAATAAGTGTGGGCCTACTAAAGGTATGATTCCCTTGGTGTGTCTCGCATTTGCGACCAGCAACTTGACTGGTTTCCATGGTTTGTTAATGTGTCCAGTTCCTTTGAGGCATCTGCAACTGGCGACCCGAGTGTGCGTCCAGCATCTCTACATTGTGTCTGCGTTCACACTGCTTCGAGAGCAGTGTGAACGCAGATGTACTACTGAGCAAGCATGTGTTTTTTTAGAGTTGTATTTAGTTTTGTCATAATTGCTTGCTGAAAACAGGAAATAAATAAAAGTTGTTTACAACAAATAATTTAAAGAAAAGTGGTTCAAAGGAACCACGCTATTTGAGGAAATCTTAAGTCCCAAGTTGGTCTAAGTTTACAGTGATAATAATTAAGGTGGTACTTACATTGTCGGGACATTTAAATATTTAGGGGTTTGGGTCCTCAGTCCGTGTCACATATTTATTTTTGACTGGGTTGGTTTTGAAACTGGTCCAAGATTTCTCCATAGAAGAGGACAAATATTTAATTGTAAAGGGGAAAAGCCCCCATCAATTTTTGACATTTCTTCGCCAGTGTACCGGGACCAACGTGTGAAGGACAACACAATATGGAAAGAGATCTCAAGAATAGTTGGTCGATCAAGATAGTATATTTTCCTCACACTATTCCAAAAAACAAAATAACACAGAACATTAAATAAAAGACATTTGAAAAACTCTGATAAATGAGAAATGATCTGTTTTTACACATACAATTACCCACGACTGGTGACCAAGAGACATATCTAGGTAAACACTGTATCTCCCACCACTCCACATCTGTGGTCACAGACGTGAGATGCAAGACGCGCCAAGGGAAATCCTACCTTAAGTGCCTCACTTAGGGTCAGTTTTAGATATGAAGAAACATTTTTGAAAGCTACTATTTTATCAATTTTGCTGGTAAAAATTAGGAGGGATAGCCAACATACTTACCTTGATGATACTGGAGTATAAAAAGTTTAAATAGGAGACCTGATGAAGCTGTCTTGGCATAGGCGCCGACTGTGAGGGAGCTTTTCATATTAAACACCCCCAAAAATAGTTTCAGGTGTGCTCAAAACCTCCAATATTTAAGCCTTTTTAAAACCTTAATATTACATCGCTGGTTCTTTCTTGGATTTAGGGTTGCGCTGCAAAAAGTGTTATATAGCATAGAAAATGGCAGGTGCTTATATCTGATATGTAAGCAAGCGTGATTAAGTTGGTAGCACTCACAATTCATGAACCGACAGCCAGGCATTTAACAACATGTTTTCCATTATAGTTTGGTTAGTGGCAGTACTCATATAGTGTGTATTATTTTTGTGTTGTGCATGATTGTTTTCTTTTGTTAAATTTATTTTTATTTTATTTTACTAAACATACATTGAGACTAACAAATGGCACATTAATTTTGACCATTTTTTAAATACAGCACTTGAAAATTTGCAAATGTTGTACCACACATTCATCCCTTTTTATAGAGCCTCCACCCCCAATTTATTTAACAAGTCAGAATCCATGTGTCTGTGACAGTGAAAACTTGTCCTTAAAATTGTGTTTGTGTATTTTAATGTTCTAAATAAACAATTTCTACTCCATTATCACCAAGGTAGGTGTGCTGGCTATCCCTCCAAATTTTAACCATGATTTTAGCCTAGTGCTCTATTCCCAATAACCTAACCTAATACAATTTTTTCATATAATTTATATTTGAGTTGGGTCAGATCCACTATTTTACAAATCTGAATTTTCATTTTACTTTCAAACCTCAAATTCGAATTCGAGTCTTGAAAAAAAAAATGAGCCTTAAAAGAAATATAAATATAATGGAATATTATAAAATAGAAGTAGTAACTAAATATTAACATTGTTTCTTGTAATCCATTCATTATAACATTCCCACACGTCATTTTAGTGTTAAATTATTGGTTTGGGCCTGGTTGTTGAGTTTGTCCTATAATCATGTTGGTTCTGAACCGCCAATAGGCAATATTAGAGCTTAAAGATACATTTTTTTATTAGGGGGAGAAAAAAAAATAAGGATTTGACTCTCAAATCCGATATTTTCTCAAATCTTCGAATATCAAATATTCTTAAGAATTCGAGGATTTGAGGGTCACATCTTTAGTTTATATGCAAATTTATTTAATTTTCAGCTGTCAATTTTGATATATATATCAGAAATAACAATAAAATAACACTAATAAAATGTTATCAATATTGACTGCAAACAAATGTATTGGTATTTTTCTAAACGTTCTTACCTACAAGAACTCTTCTATACTTTTAATCACAAATTTATGTTTTGATAACTCTTCATGTGTATTGATACAGTTCCATATACACACTTTGGTCGTCACCTTTGCCCCTCGACCTGCCAACCCAACTTCTACCTGCAGCAAGAATAGCCAGGAACAAAGAGAAGACTTCGGGAGTATCCCGTCTCGTTCCCTATCCAGTTCTTTGTTCTACTCAAGAGAGCGTTCCTCCTCATTACGAGAGACAAGGTACGTTTACCAATGAGGAGGCTTATTGGCTACATGATTATACAATAACAAAATGTCCAGTCACCGGAATCTGCATGGTCAGAGAAAAGTCATTAAAAAGTCAAGGAATTTTATAAAATTTCTGCAATTTCAACATATTCACTTAAAGAAAATATGCGACTTTTACTTACAATAGTCAAAATAAATATTTTAATTCAGTTATTACATACACCCGCTTCTGTTTCCGCGTGGCCTAACACGTTAATTTTGCAATAGACTAGGCTGACAATGACAGCAAGATTGAGGTTTGAATCTCAGTCGGGTGAACTGAATTTCCTTAAATAGTTTTACACTCTCCCTCCATTCAAATGCGGGTACACTTCTTAAAAAGATAACCTTCCTAATCTCTAAGACCATTAATGTAATAACACAGGCCTACAAGATTTGGGTTATTGAAAATTGTCTGCAATGTAATGAGTGATTCTTATGCTTTATACTGTGCTGATGTCAAATATAACCTCAATTTTTCTCTAGCACACAAGGATTTTTCACAAAGTGGATATGAAAATATGGGAAAAGCACTTATTAATACGTATACTGGTTTAAAACTTATTTATTTTTGAAAAATTAAATAATGGTTTTAATTTAGAAAATTATTTATGGAAAAACATTCTCAACACTTATTGGGAATTACAAATCCTTATACTGCCATTTTCTTTTGTCCTCAAAGCTCTTTTTCGAACTTATTCTCTTGTATAGAGCTTTCAGCTCTTCTCTGTGCAGCATCCAACAGTAGTCCGCCATCATGTTTATGTTCAATCTACCCTGGTATCTGAATTCCATCTTTTTGATATCTTTATGGAATCTTTCCCCTGCTCTTCATTCACAGTAATAGGATTTTTGGGAAAGTAGTCCAAATGGGAATTCAGGAAGTGCACTTTCAAGCTCATCGAACAACCAAGTCCATGCATTTCATGAGCATAGTTTACACACACACACACACGCACGCACGCATGCACACACACACATGCACACACACACACACTACACTTAAAGTTGAGGTCCTTATTGTTTACAAGAAATTTTGTTACAACTTCTTTGAAAGCTTTCCAAGCCTCTTTTTCCAAACTATTCAGTTTTGTAATAAAGACTACGTCTCTCAGAAGTTTCCGAATAACTGGACCAAACAAAAGCACCTATCAGTTTCACTTCCGACAATCCTGAAAACTTGGCATTCAAGTATTTAAAACACTCTCCTTCTTTTGACAGAGCCTTTACAAACTGCTTCATTAAACCAAGCTTGATGTGAAGTGGAGGCAGGAGGACTTTTCTTGGATCAACCAAAGACATCCATACTACATTTTGCTTTCACGTTCTAAGGCATCACTACATGGCCACAACTTTTTGATCCAGTTTTGCCTCTTTTCCCAGATACTTTGATGAGAATTAAAGCTTAGTTCTCGTAGCATTCTTTCAGGTACACAGAATGTCAAACTAGTGTTGAAGCATATTTACTACCATTATGGAGAAGCACTGCTTCCGCTTATTTTTGACGAGTCAATAAAGAGCCTCCACTCATTCACATCATACAGTATGTCAAACCTCATCATCGGTCCAGGAACATTGCTACAATAAACCAGGTCACCATCTTGAGAAAAGCATGGAATAAAATATATTTCTCTGTTTCTGGACCATGAGAAAGAAGTACCAGGATCCGATACCCAACCAAATATCCGCCCCCCGCCCCCCCCCCCCTCCACCGCCCACGTCTCCTTGGCCATTGTTGGGTCCCTCTCCCGCATCCCACTGACCTCCAGTCCTCCATCTCCCCTCACTTTTATACTATTTTCTTAGTGAGCGAACGCAGGATGGATGGAGGGCCAAAGGCAGCGGAACGAGAGAGGCACCTGCAGCCTTTATTGAATCATCGTACATAAGTTTATACAGAGAACACATGGGACATTTTAACATTAAAACTATCAGAAACTTGTTTTTCCGGATCAGGTGTTTCACATCCGCCGGCCTCTTCCACGCCGACAGAACATGTCGCCGGAGCTGCTTCCACCGCCTCTCGACTGCTGGAACGTTCCCCCTCCCTCCCTTTTTATTGTAATACACCTTGATCAATTTATTGATAAAAATAAAATGGTCTAAAAGAAATATAATAAGTTGGCTGAGACGGGACTCAACAAACAAATCGAAAATTTGAGTTTGTGCAAAAATTGTACACAATGGAATTTTTTAACCATTTTTTACTAAAATCAGCGCCCAAAATTCTATAATAATCAGTGATTAATCTTCAAACAATTTTTTCAAGTCAAACCTGTGTAATTAGTTCATATGCATATAATCCAAACAGGTAAAACATGCTATAAAAAAAGGGGAGGTGGGGTTAACACATACCTCAATACCACCTCTGTAGACTAGTGCTAGTGGTTAGAGTTTATGGTTACATATCCAAAGTTCCCAGGTTCGATTTCCTCCCGGTGCTTCTAGAATTTTTCTGAGAAGCAGTGATTCTGGAACGGGTCAAACTCAGTCTTGTGAGGACAAATGAGGAGCTACTTAAATAAATAAGTAGCAGCTATGGTCTAGAAAACTGAGATTAACAGCTAAAGGTTTCATTGTGGTGACCACGTGATACCTTCTATCCGTAAATGTTGGCACTATCACTACTAACGATCGTGGGCTTACGTCATGGAGTCTAAGTACATACCACGAATCTCTTTCAACACATTAACCTACATGGTGCCCCAACCTTAGAAGTCAGTTACACATCATCTAATTTTTTCCCTTAAGGGGAATTACCACAACGGTCTTCAGGGCTTGATTAATTTGTCCTAAGTTAGTTTTAAGAGTTTCCATTAGTTTCACACCCTCATACTATCAGCACTATTATCTCATCTCATCGAGACATGGAAAGAGCCTCCAAGAAAGGATGTACGACTAGTATATTCGAATGTTCTCTGGGCAGCGGTACATTACTACTGGCTAATCTTTCCACTACTGGCCTATGAATGATGTAACCCAGAGGCGCTATATTTATTATGATTTAAATTTATAGAAATATTACTGGTTACATGTTTTGAATTGACAAAATATTATGAACTTTATTTGATTGGAAGTGTCTTTTTATTTGTATAGGTGCTTGTGTATTTGTTTATATGGTAAAACATTTTTGTTCATATTAATTTTACTTAATTCTAATGATTCAAAAATGCACAAACAAAATTGTCTGGCATTGACGGTAAAGTGGCCGTCATTCTCCTCTAGTCTGGTTCAGTGATGATGGAGAGGTTGGAGTTCGAATCCCAACAGAATGTACTAAAGTATTTAATTTTGTACAAAAATGATTTCCTATTGTTCCTACATCAAAAGAGGGGTCACTTGCTTGATATTTTAAATGTGTAGATAGCCCATCGAAAATTAAGATATGGAAGCAAAAGTAGCAACTGCAACATGGTCTGCTATTTGATTCAACCTAAATTAATTTTATCTTCTCCCTGTTATTTGTGGGATGACAAGTGGTCTTGTTTTGTTACCTGGTAATTTTTTTTTTAACTTTTGTTTGTGGTTGATAGGATGAAAGTATAAAGACAGCAAATATGTTAATATAAAACCGATTCCAATCTACTTTACAAACAGCCATTTTGTTTATGAGAGAAATAGTAACATTCAGTATGTCAGGAAAGTTTACTTGTAAAAGGTAAATTTATCTTGTTGTTTATTTAATTTTCGTCCACTTCTATTCATTTATCCCAATGAACGATCAGCACATTTAAGAGAAGCATTATTTTTAGTCTTACACATCTTATTATACTATTGGCATATTCACTAACTTAATTTAACTTATAAGAATGAAATTCACAACTACTTAACTTGGGGAGAATATGGAAACCCACTAATAGAAAAAAATAACGACAGAGCACGTGTCCGAGATTTATATCACGGAGTTTTAGGGCAGGGACACCAGCATTTGCTTGAAGGTATGAAGGAAATCCACAAATAAAACAAAACACAATGCACCCATCAGGGATTTAAACCAGTATTTTATGAGCCATTTCACAACAGTTGGTTTCTATATAATTATTGTTGGTGGTCCTTGCAGACTCTCAGCAAGATGCGATTGGTGATGCACTTGTTGATCGGTGTGCTAATTGGTGTGCTCTACTACCAGATTGGTAACGAAGCGAACCATGTCATCGATAACTTCGGCTTCCTGATGTCATGCATCATGTTCCTCATGTTTACCGCTTTCTCTTCCATGGTGCTGACATGTAAGTTTTATCAACTTAACAAAACTTAGTCTTGGCGAGCGCTGTTCCCTAGGCAGGTTAAAATTTGGATGCCCACAAGGGCAATAATTTACCACTTTGCTAAGCAAACAATCATGTTCATAGACTGCCAAACAAGTAAACAAATTGTATTGCCTGATGTGTCGATATAAAAAATAAAATTTAAAATTATAATTAATTGTAACTATTCTTTAGTCTAACCTATCACCTCCTATCAGATGATATTATGAAGGAGCAGTTTAAAGTAAATTGTTGTAATGCAGTGCAATCTTGAACCAAGTTTTTGTACTTGACTACATCTGTACGCTTGCATGTTTAAATTACACATGGGCTTGGAGGAAATATGTTTGTAAGAGACTTGTTATGGAGAAGATAAGTGCCCTTGAAGTGTCCTTGAAGTGTAAGGAAGTGTTGTATAGAGTGTACTTTGTATTCATTATCACATATGTCACAGAAATATGGACATTGAATGTAAGAGAGACTAGGAAAGTGGAGGCCATGGGAATGAAGTTTGTGAGGAGCATGTTAGCTGTCACGAGGATCAAACAGGATTAGGAATGAAGTTATCTGGGAAAGAGTAGGGGTACAGGGAGTACATGAGATAGTAGAGGAAGCAAGTCTGAGATGGTATGGACATATAGTTAGTATGAAAAAGGAGAGGATAGCAAAGAGAATGTTGTAGATGGAGATAAAGTACTTAGGAAAAATACAGTAAAGGAGGCTAAGAAAGAGATGGGCGAAACATATAACAGAAACTGTAAAACTGAGAGAAGAAGAATGGAAGCAATTAAAGGAGGAAGAATGGCGGACTAATAAAGGAAGATGGAGGTATTTTACTAAACTGACCCGGCCACAGGCAGAAAACAGTTGTTGTTGTTGTTATTGATGATGATGATGATTTGTAGGAGATCCGGTATAGCTCAGCCGGTAGTGGGGTTAGCATCTAAAGAAGAAAGGCCAAGGTTCGAATCACTTGTTTGGTGTAAATTTTTTACATTCACACAAATATTCTTTAGTTGTTTACATACATTCTTTTTTTTATTTTAGGCCTTTTTTTAATGTACTTTTCTTGAAAATATTCATATGTATGCTTGGACTTAGTCGAAATAGTTAACGGAGCTTCAATCAATGACAGAGAGTTAGAGTCGAATCTTTGGGTTGAAAAGAATGTGGTCACATCTGTTATTGTCCCCACTAGTGTGCAATATATTTGTAATATCGATAATTAAAATTAATACATTCAATAGATTCAGTATGGGAGTTAACATGTGAGTGAATCGGGTGCATGATGAACCTCTTCGTCAGAACTTGATCTCTTAGTCAAGAGTAAAAGGTTTATATGTTGGCCTATATATATATATAAAATAGGCATTTATTAAAGAGTCCATCTCACATCTGATTGATGGAGATATTAGGCACACAATTACGCTTGAACCTATAACTTATCGAAGTGAAATTTTCCGCATTTTTTATTTGAAGGGTACAGGGGAAAAAGTCCATTTTTAACTTAAATTGAATTAGTGCTGCCATCTGTTAGATAATCATGAGACCTTTCTAGTACACTATAGATTATGGCTAAAAGAGGTAGCTGTCATATTTAAATTAATTTAAAGAAAAGCATTTGCTGGTGTACTAATGTGGTTTGAAATACAAAAGATTTTGCAGTGGAAAATAAGTATAATGCGCCTTTCCATATTTTTCTCCATTTACCCTTTATTTGAGTAAAGTGAAGTTGAGACCAGTTTAATAGTTTTTTTTTTTTAAATTTATTAGTATTTTTTAGAACGAAATAAAATGGTTTTACTGGTCTCAATCCCACTGTATTTTTAAAATGGAATAAATAAAATCGTGCCACAGTGCTATGTCTGACTGAAGGTGTACAGTGTAACTAAGCCATATTGTGCTTGTTCCGTTTTATGCGATTCCATCCACCTTTCCCGTACCTTCTTTGATATTTTATTAAACATTTTTCAAAATACAAAAAGAGGGTTTCCTTAGAGAAATATAACATATATAAAGAAAGTAATTAGTAGGTTTGACCTCACTTAATGTGTAACTATTCAGATTTGATAAGGTGGGGGTTCAACCCCTAATTGACAGTGCTAGGGTCACTTTCTCCCCCAATGTCATTTTGGCCTTATATTAAGACATATTTTGGTAAGGTTCCTTAGAAGTAATTCTTTTCATCCTGTTACCTTGCGCTAGGTGGCATAAATCTCTGTTAGCTTACTACTGCCACAAGTCTATTAAGACGTAGAAAAGTATTAAAAAGTATTCAGCTTACTTAGGTTTTACAACAATTCATCTGTCAAAAATTTGACCTGAATTAATTAATTTTTGGATAAAAATTTTATATATAAAAATTAGGGATGTGACCTTAGAATTCTTGAATCCCTTGAATCCTTAAGGATATTCAAGATTAAATTTGAGAAAATGTCAAGCTAGAGATTAAAAAATAAATTCAAATCTCAGATAATAATTTGGTTTAGAGCTCTTATCCACCTCCTCGAAACAAACTAGATTTTTGGCCCCAATCAATTAATAACAAAGCCCACATTCATGGAAAAATAGCTCAAAAAACCTATTTATATAAATTGTTCTCAAAAATCGAGTTTGAGTGTGGCTTGCTGCCGTCAGGTTGGAAATTCTCATTCTGCCCACAGCCCAGTGAAGCCCTCTTGGGACACAAAAGAAAAAGGTTGTACAAAGCTTTGGGGCTCAACGTATTAGAATTAAGACTGTATAATTTTTCATTATTGTTAAATTATTTATTGATAATAAGTGTTGTCTGATATATTTACTTCTAGTACAGTAGTGGAACAATTTTGAAATAACATTTAAAAATAAGCTAATAATTGAAGATACTATTTATTTAAATCCGTTTACTAAAGTAAGATTTTTTCCTTGAGGTATTGGCAACACTCCCATAAAAACATAAAAAATGCCAATCATCGCACTAATTGTCACTCATTTTATTTGTACCATTATGCTGGCAGTTAGTTTTTGTATAAAACAAAGAAGTGACTAGAAAACATTTTTTCTAAAGATTTTTTTTATAATTGTTACAAAACATAGGGGAATGGAAATTTGATGATCTACCAAAAGGGGTGGCAATTCAAAAAGGTTAGGGAACACTAGTCTTGTAGAAACCATGACTCCTTCACAGATGTCTTTATCTACTTACTCTACCTTTACTAAATCGATTTAATTTGTAGACATTAACATGTTTGTTTTATTTCCTCCAGTTCCAGCCGAGATTCCAATCATAAACAGGGAATATTTCAATCGATGGTATTCTCTGCAGTCCTATTATTTGGCAATAACCTTCGCAGATGTTCCACTACAGGTTAGTTCACTTATTTAGTTATTAATTTTGATCTGATAGTTTATGTGGCTGTCCATAAAACACTTCATGCTAATATACATTTTTTTCACTTCCTCCTTCTATTGTCACATATTCTCACAAATTTGTGAAACCCTCTTTCTATTATTACATCACAATATCACACACACACCCTTCCTATTTAAATAATATTTTTAGTTGTAGGGTCTACATAACTCTTTTATTGAAATATTTTCACATTTTTGCCAAGCTCAACGATCAAAGTCGTTTCGCCTATACATATGGTTTGTATGTGCACACAGTTGGGTTTATTAACACAGTGTCCAATATGGTTAATTGCATTGTAATATGACATCACGCATTATCTGATTACCCCTCCACTCCTTCCCCCTTGTCACACTTGGCTACGCTAAGCACTACTACCCCCCTTCCCCCTCGCCTGATATACATTTATGGACAGCCCCTATATAATATTTATTTAAACTCATAATAAACAAAACTGACCAAAGAGAAGAACGTTTCTGTAAAATAATTCTCTTATAAAACTAAAGCCCTTGACAGTTATTCAAACACAGGATCATCGACATGATCTAATTAAAGGTTCTAATTAGTGTAACCATTTTAATTAATTAGGGTATTTATCGTGTCTGTCTTAAGTAATTGAATGAGGAAGAATGGTGGAAGTATAGAGGAAGATGTAGGCTGGAAACAGTTGTTGATGATGATAAATGATAATGAGTTACCCCCAAAAATTATTAAAACATACACTTCTTGCAGGAGAGATTCAGCACACTGTGAACCAAGAGGTTAGAGTTATATAGTTTTGAACTATAGTGCAATAAGATCTGAAACTTGAAAGAAAAATCTCAATAACATGGCAGAGCCATGGACACAAATCACACTACCTCCTATTTGGAAAAATCTAAAAATCTATAAAAACATCAGGCAAACTTTGTGCAAAATCAGAAACTGTACTTTTCAGAAATAGGCCCCTAACCCCTAGTATTTCACAAATTCCATATTAGTTTTGTCCAACACCTTAGCTCAGTTGGCAGTGTGTCTTTCTAATGAGCCAAGGGTCCCAGGTTTGATTCCTGGTATGCCCGAAAAATTTATTTTTGGTGAAATGTGGGTTTCTCCTTTCACAATGTTGAATTAATGGTTCGGGGCTGGATGTTTTGTCTGTTCTAGGTATAAGTTAGTTAATAAGTCGTGTGCTGATATAATCAGTCGGTTCATAAAATGTGCGTTAAATACCTCAAATAAATGGAAAAACTATATTATTTTGCTTGGAATTAAACACGTGAGCAACGCACACCCACTATTAATAATTATTAGCAAAAAAAAAAGCAACATGATCATTGTTAAACTGTTTCAGACTATATGCTCTGTTGGGTACTGCATGGTGGTGTACTTCTTGACTGCACAGCCACTCGACATAAATCGACTGTTCCTGTTTATACTCAGCTGTTCAATGGTCGCAGTTGTGGCACAGAGTATAGGACTCATCATAGGTGTCTCCTTTAGTATACAGGTGTGGGCTTGGAAAGGTTTTAAATAACCATATTTTAAATTATTAGATCAAACTCACGTTACAAGTGAAGGGACTTCTGTGTAGGGTTTTTATGAATATATACCTGGGACGGAACTTTTTAATTCTGAAGGATAATTGATATTTGAAAAAAAAAAGTTTATATATTCTATTTTTTCAAAATTTGAATTTGAATTTCTTAGAGTTGGTTCAGCCCCAATGTAATTATAGGAACAACTTAGAAACCAGACCGCAGACAATTAATTTAGCACCCAACTGAATGTCTGTATTTATTTAAATTAGTTTAAAAATTAAAACTAGACATAGGAATCAAACCTAGGACCTTCAGCTTAGTGTGCCATTGCCCTACCACATATCTATCAAGGCTTTGTCCTGTGTTCAAGGTAATTCTTCACTCATGGCTTAAGGCTGAGTCCGTAATGAATGTGTTGAAATCATCAGTTATATATGTGCGACCAATAGTATTGTGGGCTATCAGATACCCCAGAGGTGACCTGGTGGTCTAGGGGAAAGGTGTCAGACTTCTGTGCTGGCGGCCGGGGATCAATCCTCGGTCACGGCACAGATTTATCTGATTGCCAAACCCTCCCTTCACCTCTGACAAGACATCTTGTGAATGTGGGGAATGACAGGCCTCCACCGTGGTTCGGATTCCACGTTAAACTGTAGGTCCTCCATTTCATCTCACAATCACCCTACCATTACACGTTAGCGTAAGTGTGTATAACCCGAACGGGTAGTAAGACGCGGTGCTAATAATAATAAGATACCCCAGCCATCTACGATTCAGGAGGGCTATTATGCAGCCAAGTATACAATGCAACACATCCATCACAGACTCAACCTTAAACTATAAGTGAAGAATGACCCTGAACAAGGGACAAATCCTGGATAGCTCTATGGTAGAGCATTGACACATTAAGTTGAAGGTCCTGGGTTCGATTCCTGTGTCCAGGTGCCATTTTTCAACTAATTTAAATTAATTGAATTGTGGTCCTCTTCATACGGACAATATCATAATCACAATTATTTGCAACCTGTGTGTTGATATTCATTTCAATGTATGTATGTTATAATGAATGCAATTTTATAAAAAAAAAGTCAACATTTAGCTACTATTTCTATTTTAGTCTACTCTGTTACATTCCTATTCCTCTTATGTTCATAATGTTTTTTTCTTTCAATATTTGGGTTTCAAAGGTAAAATAAAGATTCTTATTCGAGTTACAGTTTTGTTAAATAGTGGTTTTTCATGGATATATAAAATTAGTACATGAAAGCAAAAGGAATAATGCAAAGCACAAACACATGAAATGGAAGGGTGGGAATATATATAATATATCTGTACCGCCCTCCCTATCTTCTAATAGATAAGGGCTGGCGCACATATACACAAAAGCAGAACAAACAATAAACAATAACAAATGATAAATTGCAGAGGAGCTGATAGGACTGCATAAAAGTGAATAGGCCTTTCTCTCTGGCTCATAAAACAATTGTGCTTCCATGAACTCTCCTTAACTATCATCCGCCATGTTGGTACTATGAGCAAAGGGGAGGAGGTCGAGAATCTTATGTTTAAAGTTATAACTTATTTTCCTAGAATTAGTAAATTAAAGGTTTTGCATGATTATAAGAATATTTATTTAGAAAAGATAACAATAGAAATATGCAAATGTAAGTAACAACAATGACTAGATAGATATTTATATATGAATCTGTAGAATATTGGGTTATGCCCATGATAATACAGTTGTCATAGCAACATAGGTTATGCCCATGATAATACAGTTGTCATAACGACATAGGTTATGCTCATGATAATACAGTTGTCATAACAACATAGATTATGCTCATGATAATACAGTTGTCATAACAACATAGGTTCAATACAACCTAAAGATTATTACTAAGTTAAATCCATGGCCCCTTAGGGTCTCTGCGGCAATCCGCAATACAATTAATACTATATCCAGCCACCACAGGCCAACCGTCCACATAACAATAGCGAAGTTCTATTAAAACTAATTTGAAAATATTATTGGCAATCTAAATTTACCACAATATAAAGGGAGATCCTCCATGATTAAATAAATATACAATAAATACCAAAATTTACATAGCCGTACGGGCTATAACAATTCCCACATTAGGTAGGCAACACGCCTAACGTAGATTTATGGTGACCTACAAAAGGTAAAGTTCACCATAAATGATAATTATTTGCAGAGCCAGAAGGGCAAAAAAGGGATTCTAAAAATTATTACCCACATTAATATTTTAAAGTATTTTATGCCTTACCGGGCATACCTTTCCTCGTTATCTAACATATTTACAAGGACAATATATGATTGTACTTCAAAATAAATAATTCAAGTTCGAAAGTTAATTTTGAAGTGTACCGGCCAAAATTGAATTTTGTATCTAGCATAAATTTCCATTTAAATAAATAATACAAGTTCGAAAGATAATTTTGAAGAGTACAGGCCGAAATATAATTTGTACCTTCGGATCATCCTGTCCTAGCGTGTGTGTCGTATTACACAGTTGAATCAAGAAGTATCTTACAAAGCAAACGGCACCAGTATATAAACGATATTTTTCTGAGAGGAGGGGGAACAAAGGGGAAGCCTCGAACAGAGTAGAACAACTACACAGAGTAGAGGTAAGGGATAGTAATTCATAAGGAACATTCCAGGTTATCGGAGAGTTGACTAGAACACCACGTGTTCAACACGAGGTCACATGCGCGTCACTCACTTCCCATGAATCAATGGGCGGCTCCACGCCCATTCTGACACGCCAATTTCTCGTTCAGTTTAACAATAACACTTGACGTGGATGTAGTGCTCGTGGGGGAAATTAAAGTTCGATTGATGTGAAGTGAGACACTATACGCTGAACGGGGCATTTGGTGAGTAGATTCCTTGTTTACATTTTGGTGTTGCGGAATAGTGTTTATTAGCCCATTTACTCTTCTTCGCTTGTAACGTTGATGTCAATAAACGTTACATATCTATATAAAAAAACTCTTTTCGCTTTTTGAGATAAATGTATTATTATTTAAAGAAGGTATAGGAAAGGTGGACAGAAACATATAAAAGGGACAAACACAATATGGCTTTTACAATGAAAAGAACAACACAGATCACACTTTACATTGCTGCCACTGGATAAAGAGTTAATGGTTGCCTCTTGAAGAAAATCGATCATTACCACCCAATCCCCAGACATAGGTTTCATTCAGGTTAGCCAGAAGCCTGGAATAGTCAGGGAATTTGACCATAAAACAGGGGAAGCATCATCATCATTATTTTATCAAAACAAGAGAAACATTAATATTAATTTAGTTAACTCATTTCCATTATTGTATATTATGGCAATCACAGATAGAGTGAACTAATAAGAACCTTCAGGTACATTGCATTGCTTTGATTATTTTCTTAACCTGAACCAAGGTCATCTAATGCACATATGTGTAAACTTTGTTCAGGTTTGGATGGAATGGGATGGCTCAAACAAATTCACGAGACAATATCCGATCAAGTATTTCATTACGTATTCACTTGCATGAGTAATAAACAAAAAACTAAAGCAACAACAATAATGTATATCTCCACTGTTCTGATTCGTTCCTTGTTAATCTTAACCAATTAGGTGCAATTGAGCCCTGACCTCCCCATCACAGGGACTGACACCTTTGTCGACGTGCTCATCAGTGCAGTTCACAGACAATTAATATCAGTTCAAACATGTGTGCCATTGAAGATCGATCCATACAGAGTGGCCAACAGTTATATAAACGGGTAAAACATGATCAGGGAAAAATTTTAATTTTGTATGGAAAACCTGGAAAAGTCAGGGAATTTGAAAAATAAATTTCTGTGGCCACCCTGTCACTCTGGAACTAATCATCATTAGCAGGGAGTGTGAAATGCACAACTAAACTTCCTAAAAGAGGAAAAAAAAAAAAACACACAAAAGGGGGGGAAAGGAAATATACAAAGAAAGATAGGACATGTTCCTATCTAAGTGTCCAATCATTCTTTACCAATTTCCTTTTTCTTACTTTTGTGTATTTTGGTTTTTTTTTTTAAGAAGTCGCATTGCCCGTTTCACACTCCTTGCTAATGAGTTCAGACAGTGAAAATAATGAGCCTTGCATTGATTAAAAAAAATTATGTGTGTTTGGAAAACCTTGAAAATTCAAGGTGAATCTTAAAAAAGTGTATCAACACAGCTCTAATAGAACCTTGGACTTGGCTTGAAAATTTTGAGAATATTGTGTTACTCCCTTTAGTGTAACTTGTGTAGAGATATTTGTGTCCTTCACAACATGTATTGTGTCTGGTATTTGACGTTTCATCGCTACTCTTATCTCCTCTATTTTGTCTGTACTTTTTTAAATACACATTTGGAAGAGAGTTAGGGGAAGGAAAACCCAACAAAGAGGATTTTTCCATGCTCCTTTCCCCCCTCCCCCTCTGACTTTCTTCATCAACTCTCAGTTCTAATTTTTCTGAATATGAAATAAGTAGCCATGCAATAGTTAGCAGCTGACCATTTAAATGTTATCAAGGTGATCAACTGAGCAAACTGGTTGTATAGGAGAGATGGATCATGAAATGATATAATGCAAATAGCAAAATGCTAGATTGTATCAAGTATACCTTATAAAGGATGACCTTATACCTTCAGGAAAAAGGATTCCCAAAATGTAGGGCATTCAATTTTTTTTTTCTTCATTTATTTGAGGTATTTAAAGTGCACTTTCTGAACTGACTGATTATATCATCACATGACCTATAATCTAATTTAAGACTAGAAAAGACACCACTTTCAGCCCCCAGCTGTTAATTCATGACTGTGGAAGGGGTAACCCACATTTCACCAATTATAAATTTTTCTGCCATGTCAGGAATCAATTCCGGGACCCATAGTTCAGTAGACAGATATGCTACCGACTGAGCTAAAGTGTTGGACTCATTGAAAAATTATCCTCATCCTCATGAACAGTTTCCAGCCACTGGCTGAGTCGGTTTGGAACATAAGCCTCTCCCCCGCCTCCTTTCCCTCCACCTTGGCCCAGTCCTCACCTCTCTCCTCCACACTGGCTGGGTCTGTTTGGAACATAAGCCTCTCCACCGCCTCCTTTCCTCCTACCACCTCTCTCCCTCCACCTTGGCCCAGTCCTCGCCTCTCTCCTACTTACTCCCTTCAGCCATCTGTCCCTTGATCTTCCTCTTGGCCTCCCACCTCCATATCCAACATCCTCCTCGACTTTCTTTCCCTTATCCATTCTCCTCACATGGCCATACCACCTTAGTCGTGCCTTCTCTATCCTGTCCTGAACTGGCTCTTCCTTTACTATTCTTCTTACTCTCTCATTTCTCATCCTGCCAAATTTTGTCACACCAATCCTGCTTCACAGAGATCTCATTTCACTTGCCTGCATTCTGCTTTTATCCTGTTCTTTCATTACCCAAATTTCTACAGCGTACATCAATATTAGTAGTAAAAGTTAAAAATGTACTTTTTACAAATTCACTTTATGTATTTTATTGATAAACATATTACAAATTTGATTGTACGTTCAAGCATATCTTTCAGATGAACTTATGAACTAGGATGCTCACTGTGATTGACTGCTGACGGTATATGTGCAGCCAATAGAAATCACAAATTATATCACATGCACATTGCGTAATTAGCTTGCCAATGAAAACACGCTAAGGCTGCTAGTGATAACTGAAAAGGCATCTTACAGCATAATTTATAATTGTGAGATAACTTTGAGAGCAAATAACACCCACAAAATGACAAATATTTTTATTTTGTCAAAACAGAGGACATTTTTAAATTGTAGGGAAAAAATCCTTCATGACACCAGACAGAGAATTTAAGTTTAGGACATATCAGGAAAAAGGAGGATGTCTGCTCACCTTGAATTTATACAAAAGTGTACCATGCAAATACTTTTCTTCACACCGAGTGTTACTACTTATTTAGGCCCAATCTTTCAATGTCACATTATTCTATTCGTTAGGGCTTAACATAAGTTTAAGTGATAACAACCACTACTTTTGATTTTACAGTGTTTGGTTAGCACTAAAGTGTTCGGTTCGTAAAGTTAACACGAGGTCTACCTTTTGGTTAGCAAACATAATATCCACATTAAACACCCCATCATTTTGTTTTCAAGGCAAATGTTATTATTTAAGTGAGGTCACATTTATTTATATTATGAAATGAGTGATATATTGTTTGATTATGATGACTTTGAAAATGTATTACAAGTTCTAAGGAACCCAAGACTTCGAAGACCGAAAAGATACTTGGAACAAAAGTATTTCCTGGAATTTCATAGTGAGGAAGAATTTTTTTTTATGTTTTTGTTTGAATAAAAATAAGGTTTTGTAAATTCTTGAAGTGATTTAACACCAATTTAAATTGTTAATTTTAAATTGTTTGCTTGTATTTATCTATTAATTAAATTAGTAACATTTCCTCTTCTTTGCTAAAACTTAAACATCATGTTTATTATTTTCAACAGACATTTTATCAGACAAATAAATACGATAAAGATAGCAGATAGCCTTACACAGGTGTGATAAATTGGACTTGCTTTGATTGATTTATTTTCATAACAGTTTCATAGACGTTGTAATGACTTGCAAGTATTTGTAAATACTTGACTTCTCTGTGGTAAAATTAAGCCAATCAAAAGCTTTAAAACAATTCTAGCGCTCCTAAAAAGTTAACAAGAAGAACTAATGGAAGGCACCTTTTTCATAATTTGACGAGCACATAAAAATAGTATTGTAAAACCCAACGCCAAGTTTAACTAACAGTTAGACTTTATGAACAGTTAAGTTACGAGGACTTTGACAAGATATTGTAGGATTGGCCTTTAGTATTTTCCCATATTCAAATTATTGGGGTAGGTATGAGGAAGGTATGGATTGGAGAAAATATATGCAAATTTGTTTGTGAGGAAAGAAGAGAATCATTTAGAAAAAATCATCATAATTTCACATACCGAGATTCAAACCCTGTTCTCCCCAATCCAACATGAGAGTAACATGTTAGACCATGAGACCACCGATGTGGGTATAATAATTCTTTGAAATATAAAATTATAATATTTCTTATGTATAATATTTTAATGAACCAATGTATATGCCAATTATTCACAACAAATTGAGAATATAACAAACTTTCATCATCACATAATAAGATTCTTTCATAGTAAAATGTTGTATTGTTTTGCCCACAGAACGGAATGGTGTTTGGACCTCTATTCATAATGCCATTCACCATTTTCTCTGGCTTCTTCATCCACATGAATGACGCCTCAATCTACTTCAGGTGGCTGTTCCATTTGAGCTATCTGAAGTACGGTCTGGAGTGCATGGTGTGGGCCGTTTACGGCTATGAACGAACTGGTCTAGTTTGCAACGAGATCTATTGCCACTACAGGTAATGTTATAAAGCTCGATCTTATAGCCATTTTTTCACAGTATTATTATAGTATGCCCTTGTGGTTAATTGGTTTGAGTAGGCAATCATAAGATCAGAGCAAGGATCAGCAACAGGTTGATCACGATCCACCGGTAAATCTTGCAATCATTTTCAGTCAATCGCTTAGTAAACTACATTATCAATAAAGGTTGAACTTATGAGTTTTTTAAAATCACAAATGTATCATATGTGAGTGTGACCAAAAACACATTGATTTGTCATAATCGGTAATGTTATAAGAAAATTAAACAGTTTAAAACTAAAATTTACATTTTATTTATTTGATTTTCCACTCTAGAAAGGTAATTGAATGTAATTGAATACATTTTAAATTTACATTTTATTTATTTTATTTTCCACTCTAGAAAGGTAATTGAAAGGTAATTGAATGTAATTGAATACATTTTAAATTTAATGGATAAATATAAGAAGTATGAGGAAAAAAAAGTAAAGGTGTAGTGTAGAAACAATGGATGATTGCAGGACATTCGGGAAGTTTATAGTCAATCGGGACCCCAAATAGTAGCCAACCCCTGGTGTAGGAAACCCTGGTTGTATTCCTAGCAGAGCAATATACAAGGTGATTTATATCAGCATTAAGTTGAATCCCCTAGTTTACAATTCTGACTATCCAATCACCTTCAGATCTTGAATCTCGAATCCGAATCTTTTAAAAAAATTATGAATTTTAAGAGGAAATAAAAATATAATAGAATAATATAAAATACAAAAAATTAATAGTAACCAACTTTAACATTCTTCCTTTCATTATAACACTCCTACATTCAGTTAAGGTCTGGGGTCTGGTTATTAAGTTCATCTTGTTATAGTTATAATTGTTTCTTACCAATAGGCAGTATTAAAGCTCCGAAACAAATTTTGCTTTTTTTTTCCCCCAAGGATTCGAGTCTCGAATTCTAGAATATCCTTAAGAAGCTGGTGACAAGTTGTGTATACATTCCATCCGCTCATGATCTACAACCAAATATTGGGTTTCATTAGATATGGGACCATTTAATCCTTCGAATTCGAGATTTGAGGAATAGAGAAAAGATCAAATTCAAGATCCAATAATAATATAATTTTTTTTTATTCTTTCCAAATGTTGAATTGGCGTTTGTTTGAAAGCTCTAATACTTATTATTGGACAGTCCGACCCCAACATAATTAATGGACAAACTTAACAAGTTGACCCTAGAAAATTAATTTAGCTACTATTTATATTTTCAACTATTCTTTTACCTATATTATGTTGTCTTATGCTCATAATTTCTTCCATAATTCAGATTTGAAGGTAAAATGGAGATTTGGCCTTGTAAAATAATGTATTCGACCCATCTCTAGCTTTGTTCTATATGAATAAATGTGGATTTTATTTAATATCTCTGTTTGGGTTCTGCCTGCTATTGATAAAATAAATATCTAGATTCTATCTATGGTGGGAGGGTGGATAAGGGATGGATAACAGAAGGTTCTTTATTGCAAACATGGGCTGGAAGTATTATTAGAATCAGCTGATAACACTTTTTATTGATAATATAGTATTACTAAGCAAATAATACTTATTTCCGAGTAGGTTGATATTAGTGACTTATGATCCATGTTTTCAATATAAAAAACTTATTTTTAAATGGCTAAAACAATTCGTTTCAAAGTTTATATTTAAAGAGTGTGTCATGATTATCAAAAATATGCAAGTTTTTACCCCAAGAAAAATAATTTTAGGGCAGTTTATGTTAACTGGGTTTTAAAACTGTTATTCCTAAAGAATTTATTTTGCACCAGTAGTCACATATGCGGCATATATATGGACAATGAATGTAAGAGAGACTAGGAAAGTTGAGGCCATGGAAATGAAGTGTGTGAGGAGCATGTTATCTGTCAAGAGGAGGAACAGAATTAGGAATGATGTTATCCGGGAAAGCGTTGGATACAGGGAGTAGCTGAGATATTAGAGGAATCGAGACTTAGATGGTATTGGCATGTAGTGAGGATGGAAAAGGAGAAGATGCTAAAGAAAATGTTGGAAATGAAGTATGTAGGAAAAAGATGGTAAGGGACGCCAAGAAACAGAAGGGAGGGGCAGGTAATAGATAGTGTGCAAGGAGAGGAGAAGAATGGAAATGATTAAAGGACGAAGAATGGTAGAAGGATAAAAGAAGATGGAGGAATTTTTCTAGACTGGCATGGCTATAAGCTTGAAATATTTGATGATGATGATGATGATGATGATGATGATGATGAAGTTTTTCCTAACTATAATATTTAAGGGAAGCCACATTATGTTTGTCCCTTTTATTTGTTTCTATCTCTTTCCTGAACTTTCTTCCAAAGATAACAAAATAGACTATAGGAGAAAGTATGTATGATGATTGTTTCGTACTATTTATTTTAAGTCAATAAAACTATTCATGTTTTCTCTGTTCAGGAGCCCGATTCAGTTCCTGAAAGAATTGGACATGCACAACAACTCGTATTGGTTCAACATTTTGATCCTTGTGGTCATGTTCTTCCTACTGAGACTCATCTCTTTCCTAATCCTTCTGTTCCGACTCGGCCTCAAGCGCTGAAAAACAGCTCGTCAAGTTTAGGAACGTAGCTTGACTCACGTTGACAGCCAGCTATGTCATCTGTGGGGCCACTTTGCTGTGGAAGTTCTAGCAGCCATTCCCATGTTCTCTTACCTTTTTGAAATATTATTTGTTTATTTATGATGTAAATCAACCATTCCTAACCAAAGTAACTACTCGGTTAATTGTGTGGTTGATATAGTGTTATATTATTTACATCATGGTTGCGACGTGTTGCAATACCTTTCATTAATAATATGCGGAAAATATTCTAGGGAAGTGTATTTTTATTAATATTAATATTATTTAAATTATGTGTAAATACCAACTTAAAAAACTAAAAATATAAATAACCTTATCTACAGGCCTAAAAATATATTCTATCAAAATTTTTTAGGCAGAAATGAAAATGGGCAACACAAATTCTTAATGAAATAAAAGGGAGGAAAAACGGATGCAGTACATGTTCAATAATCTTACACAATGAAAATCAGACCATGTCAAATTACTGTAAGTACCGGTACCTAGAAACATGGAGAGATTTGATTCAAAACAGATTTTTACCAAACAAACATTACAAAAGAATGATTTTTGGTTAAGAATTTCTCTATTTTAGTTGGGTTTATTTAAGTATATATATAGTATATTAGGTATGCCTAAATCCTCTTTTGATTTATGCATTGTAAGGAGTGAATTATCTATTGCATCTATTTTTTTGGACCATTATAAGGTGGTATGGCCAAAAACTGGTCGAAACAATAAAACATGCAATAACTCACAAAAATGACTCGTGTTGCCTGCGTTACATGTATTGTCTATATAAAGAACGTGGGTTTTTTCATTATCATCATCATCATCATCATCAACTGCTTCCAACCTGTGGTTGGGTCAGTTTAGTAAAATGCCTCCATCTTCCTCTTTCTTTACATCACTCTTCCTCCTTTATTTGCTTCCATTCTTCTCTTCTCCCTTGCACACTTTTTTTCATCTGTTTCTCCCATTTCTTTCTTGGTCTCCCTTGCAGTATTTTTCCTACATACTTCATCTCCATCGTTCCCTTTGGGATTATTCCCTTTTCTATCCTCATTACATGCTCATACCAGCTCAGCCGTGCTTCCTTTACTATCTCATGTACTCCCTGTAATCCTACTCTTTCCCGGATAACCTTTTCTAATCTTGTTTCATCTCGTGACAGCTAACATGTTCCCCACAAACTTTATTCCCATGGCCTCCACTTTCCTGATCTCTTTTGCATCCAATGTTCATTAGCCTGCAGATAAAATTTATTTATATTCTAATTTTAGTGTAAAGTTCATAAATATAAGTCTGGCTACTTTTCTCTAATATCCCTTACGAAACTTTAGACAAATTGAAAATTTCTTTAGGGAATACAGAATTTATAGTTTTCATATGAGTTAAAAATATGCCTGAGAACTTTTATTTTGTATGATGTAATTGTTTTGTAAAAAAAAAGAAGTAAGTTTTAAAAGAGTGTTAAAAACAAGGCACATCTCTGCCTTACAATATATTAGATTTGTTTTTATGTTTTTCTTAATATATTTACATGTAGCACAATGTGTTACATTTCCGAGCCATGTGTACATAATATGTTTTAGTTTGGCAGCAAAGAAAATATATTTTCTGCCATTTCTTTGTTATATCTTGTCAAGCTATGAAACCAAATGCAAGTATAGTATGTATTGTAATTATTATTAAATTCTAATGACATTACAGGCTTTGAAGGAATTAGTTAGTTCATATTTTTGTTATTAGTATCTACAAAACTAAAAAATAACTATAAACTACCAACCAAACATTACTTTACAGTCAGAACAATCTTTTGTAAAAATAAAGTTGTGTTTAAGCTAAGGGTGTGCAATACTTTAAAAACTTTACCTTGTTTGGTGGTAGAATGATGTAAGGCGTTTTCAATAGACTGTTCCGATGACAAGGAGATTGGGGTTCGAATCATGATCCTGTGTATGGATTTTTTTTTCCAAAATGATTTTCCATTCTTTCTCTATGCAAATGTGAGTAAACTTTCTCTAAATTCAATCTTTTTCATCCTTAATACTTTAGCTTAATCAATTAATATAAATACAGTAGAGTCCTGACCATCCGATATTCTGTTTTATCCAACATTCTATTTTATCTGACATATATATAACATGCTATTGGCATGACCTCGCCGCAAAGAAGAGAAGCAAAGATGGTACACAAACTTTGATCACAAATGTTTTAAACATGGCATTTTGTTTACTAAAGAATTACAATAAAAGTTGCATTAAATTTATTTAATATCATTAATTCTGTTTACAAAAATAAAATAATAGTTTTGTAATTTGTTTAGTTTTTATGCTATGGAGTAGTTATTAATCCTTATTTCATATTGATTCTGCAATTTAATTTTGGTTTGTTTCATTTTGTTCCAGTCCCTCAACTTGTTCTCATATTATTCAACATTTCTGTTATCCGACCACCTGTTTGTCCGTTTTAAGTCTGATAATCGAGACTTTACTGTATAATCCAAACGGGTGGTGAGTCATAGTGACAAAACAAGACTAAATTTTAAATATTGATTTATAATTAGCTTCAACATATTTTCTTTCTTTTTTTAATTTGGCTTTGACAACAGCAAAGTTTTACAAAATTAAAGATCACAAAACTTCTTTGGGAGGGGAAGTAAGGCCGTCGGTTCTATGTCGATTGTGGCGTGTAAAATAACTCTGGAAGGTATGTGAAAATACTTTTCTCGGCAAAATTGGTAGGCCCTTTCGCTCTCACTTATAGAAATTCTTGTGTGCTAATATAATTTGTCTGTTCAGAAAGTGCATTTTAAATATCTCAAATAAATTAAATATAAATTAAATTCCTATCATTCTCTGCTGCTACATAAATTAAAAAAAACTAATGTTCACACACCAACACACTCTGTTTATTACATATTATGTGATGATAGGTTCAACAGTTTAATGTAAGAGATGTTAAATATTTTTTGCAATCAAATATTTTTTAATTTATATTTGTTTGTTTCAAAACATATATACACAAAACAAATTTCTACTCAACATAAAATACAACAAAAAAACTACTCAAACTTTGATTTCACTTTAAATGGGTTTAACATATATATGTGCTTTTGCTACCATTTAATCAAAA
>JBCFYV010003150.1:0-84894 GCA_039000515.1 Timema cristinae
TAATTATTAATGTAAATTTACCCCACAAAATTTTGGGCCATTTTTTTTATTTTTTATTTTTTTGAGGTTGGACACAAAGCTTATTATCGTTTCATTACATTTAAAAAAATTATTTTTCAGGGCACTTTCACAAAAGGTCTGGCGAATATAGCTTCAAAATGGCGACCGACAAATTTTTAAACCATGTGGTTGAACATGACGGAAACAAGTTTTTTAGAACGATGCACTCACGCAGTGGATAATATTTTAAATTTTTTAGTTGAATATTTCGAAATAAACAAAATAATCATAAAATAATTTATCATACTTAAAAAAGTACACGTATTTTCTCTTTTCCAATTAAATGCGATGCTTGTATTAAAAGTTTGATGTATGCACTATATTACACAAAGTCAATAACGTTCCAAAACGAAGAATAGATACTATTAATTATTTTTAAAATATTTTCAAGTTGGATAAAAAGAAATTATTAAAAGTAATGAAATAGTATGAGAAAACTTAAATTTACGTTATTTTAAATGTAAAATATAACATGTAATTGAAAAAAAACTTAACATTTATAACAAGTTTTGGAAACCTAAAACCTACTCATTTGATTTTGAACCGTCATCCAGGTAAAAACCTATCATGAACAGACCTTACATACCATCATGTGGGGCGAGCGGCTGAAATTGGAAACACGTGATCACAATAGCATACGGGGGTTTTTACGCTTCCTAGAAACCGTACCATGTTTTCATAAAGTGTCTGTTGAGCAGAAGGGTGAGGAAAGCTTCTTATTTGTAGAGGAAAGGAAAATTATGTTGGTTGCACAGCTTACATCTAGTCATTTCAAGTTACGGTTATGTCATAGCTTTACTTGGTAATCGAGAACATGAAAAATGAAAGGGAAAAGACGTAAGCCTGAGCAATAGTGCGTCAAGTGTTCTAAATCAGCATTTACGCACGCGCACGAGGTCATCTGTTAGAAACAGAGATTGTTTTGCCAGTTATTATCAAATAAATATCGACACGAACGTAATGCAGGGTAAGTACCCCTATTCTGGGGGTTTATATAACAAGTTATTTATACCTTTTGAAAAAGGGGGACCGGGAAAAGATTCCCAATTGTTAAGGGACTGTTTCGAAGTGCTTTACAAGACTCAGCTGTCGAGTTACAGTAACTCATGAGAAAAATTTTTTCAAACAGCTTGAGCCCCTGCCGATACGAGGAGGAAGCCCTAAACCATATTGAACGAACGTCTTGTTTAATAACAACCTGCAACGCCGGGTGGCCGTTTTTTTCGACACCAGTCAGAGTCACTGAAGATATGTCAGGGCGCGGAACTGCTGAGTAGGGACATTGACAGAACGAGGACCTTTCACTAAACTCTTTCAACCTGTTCTATAACCTACATTACATTTATACAGTCTATGGTAATTAAAAAATATTTCAATAACCAAGATCAAAATGAGCCCCACAGTTATTGCCGCTGCCTACTCTCCCACTAAGCAATCCTGACAAGTGGGCCCCGGGTTGGGCGGAGTAGTGACATCTTATAAACTCTGTATATATATATATATTGAATAGATATATAATATATAATAATATTTAATTCACATAATGTATATATATATATTCAAAACACACATAATAAAATACATACATATTACACAGAATAAAAATTTGTGTCTTTTCGATCCGGCCGAGCTAGCACATTCAATATCTTAATGTGGCCCTATACTAAATCTGTTTGGGGACCCCTGAAGTAGAAAATGGGCAAACAATGTAAAGTGCCTTGAGATCGCATGATTTTTTAAAAATTATGTTATGAATCATTTCTATTTTGGGGTAATTTGAACTAAACAAAATTATTTATGAGTCTGCTCTGTAAATTTTTTGATATTAAATTTAAATCATTTAAGCATCACATATTTGGAATTAAATTGGAAACGAAGCAAGGCCACTCACACCTTCAACACACCGTATGAATATATTGTTTACGTTCTTAAATGAGCACTTTTCATGCTGTGTATGTTTCAAGACGTTGGGGCTGCGGCCAAAGGGAACGCAATTATGTTACAGTTTTTATAGAATTGACTTTTTTGGCCAAAATAAATCAAATATTTCTTTAAATAGCAACATAGAGTTTATTTTCTGCATATGTTAATACAAAAATCTTTAATATCTGTTAAGGGTGTCCTGGAAATTCTGGGCCAAACTTTTTCTCTTATTTAAAAAGTTTTGACAAAATTCCAGGGCACCCTTGACAGATATTACAAGATCTGTTGATATTTTGAATCTGTAGAAAACTAAAGCTCTATGTTTCTAAATGGAAAAATATTTTTATTTATTTTGGCCAAAAGTGTCAATTCTATAAAAACTTAAAATTACTAGCGCTCCCTTCTACCGCACCTTAAGGGGGCCGCCTCGGACGTGAAAAAGTATCAATCGTGTGAGGAGCCTCGTCTTAAAATGAAATGCTATGTGCTGTTTTCTTGAACTACAGCGTCTGTCTCTGTCTAATCTTATCCTCTTTTCACTTTCCCCCACCACCCCATATCTACCCCCCCATGTCGGAGAAGAGAAGAAACGGAAAGGAAACCATCTCAAGGTCAAAAGGAAGAATGCGTGGCTGATCGCCCTACAGAGTCCAGCCGTCAGCCTGTATGTTTATTTTGTGGGATTTTGCTAGCTTGAGATTCTCGTGAAGGGTTCACAAACAAGCACAATCAATTCTTGATTAGATGGTTTAACTTGTCTTGAAACTGTATAAACCGAACGGGTAGTAGACGCGATGCTTTTAAAAAAAAAACCAATTGCCCTTGAACACACACTTTTATACATGTCATTTTAAATTGGGGAAATGTGAATATTAACTATACAATAATTAATCACGTGTAGACCAAATTTATATCTTACCTCATTTAGTTGATAACAGTGGCGCGGAACCGAGGAGTATAAGGCGTTCCATCACACGGCCCTATAAAAACCCAACCCCTCTTAGATTTATTCTATCGGAGAAAAGGTTTAGTAAATAATTATAAATAAGGTATAGTAAAACATAGATAATCGGTTAATTGGTCATGTTAACCTATTTTACACTTTTAAATTTAATTTTAATTTTAGGTGCTTATTCAAGCTATCAGTAATTTCCTCTGATTATTCTAGCTGACGGGAAAGAGGAAGGAAAGTTTTTTGATTAAATGCACCCGTATTTGTTTAGATAAAGGGCTGGGGATAAACTATTTTAGTATATAAACTATAAACTTTCCCACGCAGGGGGACAAAATATTTATTAAATATTGGATACCTTAGCAAACTATTTTTGCGTTCTATTTTGGTTTATTTTTAGGGGATACTTCAATTCGATCTATAATACATAGGGGTAATAGGGAAATATATCGAAGTGAGGTGCTCATAGAAATAAGAATATATAGAAAGAGGGCGGGGATAGGGGTGTTGGTTTGGGGGGTTGAGTGTGGTTGTTTTAGAGCCCAAAAACAATTAAGATGTATTTCTTCATCAACAAAGTGGGGGTAGTTAAGATCTTTACTTGAGTTTACTATTGTTTTAAACAGTAAAACAAGATAGAGTTACATTATTTGGGCAAATTAAAAATAAAATCGTAACTCCAAATAGTTTCTGAAAGCATCCAATTTACAAAAATATGACAGTGGAAGCACACTTCAAATATCTTCTAGACGGGGGATCCAAAGTACAGAAGTTACAAGTCAAAGTCAATCCAATCTATTTACTTATTATAGATTCATACTTTGAACAAAATACTTCATGAGGCTATACAGACTAGACAGCGTTAAATCCAGTTGGGTATGTCTCACACTCAGGTATGGATCAAGGGAAATTGGGAATAAGGGGCTATAATCCCTCCTCCCCTTTCAGCATATTTTTCAAAATTTAATTGACGGATTGAAGGGTGTTTGTACTTCTTGCAGAAATACGTCCAATGTGTTCGAACAAAAACATGCTTCACCTTGTTTAACCTGAACCCTGGCTTTCCCGCACACTCCCCTCCTATAAGTCTTTTTCACGGTAGGAATTTTTTCTGAAAGGCCTTTTTCCCTACCAGAAATATATTATATAGTAGGATATTGGTAGGAAAAAACCTTTTTCGGAGATCAATTCCTACCGTGAATGGAATATAGTTCACCACTCCTTTGTGAAATTTAAACAGTGTTTTTATTAACTAATGTTTTATTTTCGTATTTTTACTAAATGAATTAGGCATATTTTTTTTTTGACAGTTATTTTTATATTAATTTAAAAATTAAAATCACAAAGGAAACAGTGGCTATATCTAGAAATTAAAGATGGCAACCAAATCCAAGAAAAAACAGATATTTATAACCAGTAAAAGTTTTAATCAGCAACTATTAGGTACAAAATATAAAATAAAAGCACCATTTTGAGCTTTGGAAATATTTTTTTTTCCGGGAGTAAAAATACTACTGGGGCAGGGGACCAACACTTTATTGGTTCCTAAAGGTATTGCTTTTGATGTGTAGCCCCCCCTCCCCCCTTGAAAAAATCCTGGATCCACCACATATTTAATTGTTTTGATATATTGGGTTATTTTCACCATTGGTTTAAGTTTTTTAAAACATTGATAATAATTGCGTTGTATTTAATCTTTTATTTATCCTTCATGTTCTTCAGGAGGGGGGGGGGGGGGGGGCGAAGCTTGGACCCACTGGATCCCCTTGTGTGTACGCCTATGCTCAGAGGGATCTTATTTTTAAAATTTGCTAAAGAGGGTCACTCCAACTTTATTTCAGATACAAATAATTTAAAAAAATCCAGGTGATGACTCCAAATTTGATTCTAAAAACATCCGATTACCAAAATGTCCAGGTGAGGAAAATTTTTCAAATAGCATTTAAAGACATAAATTAATTTTTTCAACTAAAGGCGAGGACCACTCCAAATGGCTTATAGAAGAATCTAAATAAAAAAAATAAAAAAATGGAAATGACTTCTCCAAATAGCATAAAAATAATTTGATTTTCCAAAATTTTGGGGGGGGAGGATATTTACAAATAACTTTTATAGACATCCAAGTTTAAAAAATTTATCTTGAAGAGGGGTAGAGTAAGGTAGGAGGTGAAGGGGGAAGGCAACTTCTCAAAAAACTCCTTTTTTGCTTACGACCCCCACCACCCCGTTTCTTCACAAATACGTTACGCCGCCACGGTAGCAGACAATCCTTGCAACTGGTACAAAATGAGGGTGCGTGCAGCCCTGAACTTTTTTTTAATTGACCTACTATTGTCAACCAGAGAAGCTACGGCGTAGAGGTTTAAAAAGGGTGAAAGTTGAGAAATTGAATTTTAAAAGCTAGATTTTCATAAATAAGGCATAGACAAATTTTTTTGATACAGTAGTGATGAAATTTTTATTTATATATATGCATAATTTGTATCTCAGCTAGTAGCCTTTAAAAATCTCAGACAAAAAGTGTAGTTACCTGAGCATTTTATTACTAGGACATATTATATGCATGCAAAATAAAACAGGAAACTAATTTTGTCAAGCGTGTTCAAGTATTAATTAAATTGTAACATAAAACTTGTAATTTTGAAAAAATCTAACAATTTAATTAAAAAAATTTAAAACAAATATTCCAGTACCCTATTTTTATTATTAAGTACTCATGTGAAAAAATATTATACTTAAATTTAATTTCTTATGCATTCTTAATAACACACTTTTGGTTTTAAAATAATCCTTTGTTACTTTTTAAAAACAAAACTATAAATTAAATACTAAAACAACGTACAGAAAAAAAATATAATTTACTAGGGACGAGGAAGTATTTGATACGAAAAAGTGCTCTCACATTAGCGTGTATAAAAACCAAAGTAAATTTACATTTAAAAAACTACCGCTAATTTCACCTTTGGGGGAGATTTGTGAAGATAAACTCAACATGTAAGGCACTAGGTGACCTGGTGGTCTAGGGATAAGGTGTCAACTTCTGTGTTGGGGGTCCGGGTTCAATCCTCGGTCCCGGCACAGATTTATCTGATTTCCAAACCCTTCCTTCACCTCTGACAAGACGGTATTAATCACAACTTGTGAATGTAAGGAATGCCAGGCCTCCACCGTGGTTCGGATTCCACGTTAAACGTTTGGTCCTCCATTTCATCTCACAATCACCCTACCACTACACATTAGCGTAAGTGCGTAAAAAACCCGAATGATACTAAGACACGGTGTTAATAATAATGTTAAAGGGGGCACCAACCTGAAACATTGTCAATATTTAGTGAATGATTAGTCTTTAAATCCTGTGTCTAAATTTTTTTATTAAATCTGAGCTAAAATTATTCTAATAAGAGACTACTTCAAAAACCCCAAAAACCCCACCATGTAAAGCAATAATTCAGAAAAACGTGTCAATACTTAGTATATAATCCCTTTCTTTCAAACAATAGTGTCAGTAATGATTAGAAATTTTAGGTTTACATCCAAAAAGTTGCTTGAAATTTACAGTATATCACTAACTTCTATATCTTGATACGACCCCAATTGTTGCCATATTTACGGTCAAATAATACGGGCTTTTGGGTTTTAAAATTGAAAAGGCAAATTCACATTTACTCATAAATTAAATATGTTGCTCAATATTTTTATATTGTAAAGCTGATTTTGGAACTTTTTCAGTTGAGACAACCAAAACAGGGACTAAGAATTATAATAATTGCTTTAGATTTTTAAACCCTTTACGTATCAGAACTGAATTAATCTTTATTAAAATTAAATGTTATCCTTGCGTGAAATAAAAATTTTGTTTTAAAAAAAAGTTATACATATTTTAAAAAAATTAAATTGTCCATTATCACTTTGTTGGTAATTAGTATACGTACAGTAAAATATATACTTTCCCCTCTCATTTCTCATCATGTAATTTTTTTTTTACAATCCAAGGGATGGCCAAACAAATAAATGTTTTAAATCTAAGAAACAGAATTCAAATGATGGTTTTTTTTCTTCACGGACTAGCTTAATTATAAACTTCCGGACGGGGTTTTAACCCCGTCCCCCCTGAATATAGGAGAAACAAGGTAAAATTAAACTAACACGTAACTGTTGAACAGTGAACTAGCCTATTTTTATACTAATAAATCAGTATGTACTTGATCCATCAATAAAACGCTTCTTTCATCCTAATTTTTTGCGGTGAGCATATAGTCAAGTCTAGTTTTTTTTCCCTTTAAATAGCCCTTTTTGATTGTGTTATTGTTCAAAAATTTAGAAGTTTTAGTTTATCGAAAAAAAAAATAAATTCTATGTTATTAATATATAAATTATAATAGCTATCATAAGAAGCAAGCATACCAACTGTTCGAAACACAGGACTAGTTTGTAACACATTTATTCATACATTTACAATAAAACAAAAACAGATATTAATTATTTTAAACCATTTTAAACACCTATTATTTAAACAGTGCCGGATCACTGTGCGTTGTCTCAACTCTCAACAAGGGGAAGGGAGACATCCAACTAAAAGAGCGCATGCGCAGGTGTCAACTACCTTTCCTTCTTTCCCGGCTATTCTTTAAATTCCAAAGCGTAGATGGGGGATATGGCTGCGCCACATGATGGCCGAAAAACATTAGCTTTGACGCGTCAAAACGCAAAAGGAATTAGCAATTATCTTTACATTTTCTGTTGTGACCTTATCAAAAAAACTTAAATTTGTTTCTGAAAGGTTGTATCTAGGATTATCTAGTAGTTACCCTCGTCTCAGAACTTTTGACAATATATTTAAATGGCCATTGAAATGAGAAAATTACGATATTTCATTCATTTTTTTATTAAAATAGATTATCAAGATGGGAAGGTTGAGAGTACTAGATAAGCATGTTCCCACCTTTTTCTTCATTTTGGCTTAGGTTTAAGTTTGGTAAAAATAAAACACTACCTAACCATGGCCTATTTCCTGAACGTCTGTAACGCATTCCAATGCTCAGGAAGCGGCCCCCTTAAAGGGAGGAAATACCCGTCTGCAGCGGACCAAACAATACAGTGGACCACCCGCTACGATGGCCGCATGGTTCAAAGTACTACTATCTTAACAGACCAGCCTGCCAAAAATGGTTAAAAGTATGTTTCAAAAAAAATTCAACTAGTGTTATGATTTATATAGTATATTAAGGCATAAATTTTTAGTAAATGAACTCGCATTTTCGTGCAAGAAAAGTGAGAAACCATTTTAGGTTGAACTTGACTTGAATCTCAGCTCTCGATTAGCCGGCAGATTAGACCAAACAATACGGACATCTTTGATCGCGTGCCTGTCGGTATGGTCACTTTTAATGTTGCTTCTTAGAAATGTTATGTTTGTGCACTTCTTATTTCTATCACTCCTTCTTCAGGGTAGAACTATGACCGTTATGGTGAGGCAACGTGAATGAAGGAACGGGAAGGAACAAGGTGTGCTGGGACTATGGGCCAGTTCATAGCCACATTTAACACGCCTCAAGTGCTGCTCGATATTAAACACAAGACACCTGCCCAGACCAAATGGAATGGGCCAGCTTCATATTATGTAAATCTGAACCATTCCCTTGAGAGTTTAGGTAAGTGTCGTCCTTGTATTTAGTATCGAACCGTACTTGAGGCGTATTAAGTATGACTATGAAACTGGCCTTACGTTTATTGCTCGTTGAAACTTATCAACTACCCTTGTATATGGAACTCTTTCTTAATGTCACTAGGGAACTCCTGCTTAGAAGACCGAGTGCAATAAGGACCTTTTATTCAAAGTGTCAATTTGAACAATCGGAACTTACTTCTCTGTTTTGGCGGGAAATAAATAATATCAGTTTTTTCTAGGGGATGAGGACCCGCAGAAGACATGGTCTAAGGCGTCAAGCTTGCAATATACTAGATTGCCAGTGATGGAGATGTCGAATCTGAGACCATATGTTTTGAGGTGTGATGTATCTTTATGTATCTACTTTCGGGTCTCCAAACAAATGCGGGTTAATTTCATCCAAGCTGCTCACACTCCACCATCCTCCTCCACTTACATTTTTAAAATTGAGAATAAGTTTATGATAGCATTGTTACTGAACGTGATTTTTTTTTCTCTGATCTATTGTGAGTTTTTACCTCTCTGGATGACGTGGAGAGAGAGAGAGAGAGAGAGCACTAGTTTTTTTCGTGCCGAGGCAGAGTGACAGAAATTGAATGGTCTGTGGAAGTAAGTAATAGCATTTAAGGCGAACATTGAGAAGTGTATTCTAATATACTTATGAAAATGAAGAATTTTCATTTTGCTCTGCGTCTTATTTAATCAACATTCGGACTTTAAACATTTAAATACACTAATTAGATATGAGTAAGTAAGGTAAAATTTCAATCAAAGGTACCCACATTTGTGCGAAGACTATAGTGTGAGACATTTAAGGAAACTACAAATAATTTCATCCAGATTGGTTTCGAATCCCAACCTATCCGTCGCCGGCAAAATAGATTAGATAAATTTGACGCTAATTCTGCGTGCCCACCAAGGCGGATTTCTGGATAATCAATTATAAAATTAGATTTTAATTAAACCTTCCACGTGATAATTTTAAAAGAGAGAAGTGAATAATAATAACTTGTCAGTGAAAATATTTTGCTTTCTCATTTAAAGAAAAATTATTGTAATCAGAAAATTTTCTACCTCGAGATTATGATAATATTTACTTTTCATGACCAACACCTTAAATCAGTCAGTGGCTTGTTTGTCTATTGAGCTAAGGGTCTTGAGTTCGATTCCCGGCATGGCCGCAAAATTTATCATTGGTAAACAGTGGGTTTCCCTTTCACAATGATGAATTAACGGCCGGGTACATGATCTTGTGTCTGTTCTAGAATTAGGTTGACTGGGATATAATCAGTCATTTTAGAAAATTCCACACAAAATTACTCAAATAAAAAAATATGTATTTTGTGTGTTTCCGAATCCAAAAAAGAGAATTTTATAATTCTGTCCGTCTGTCCCTGGCCACAGACCTGGAGCGGTTTAACATTTTTTTTTTTTTTTTTTCAAACTGGATATTTAGATGTAATGAGCCATTTACCAAAGGACATTTCACGAAACATTCATTGCTTCAACTTACTTAACATTACGATCCTGATTGTTTCATTTTAATAAATTAGTATTTCTGTTGTCCTTTAAGTTTAGACAAAACAAAACGTTCATTAGATATTTTCATCAGACTAATACTTTCCTAGTCTTTAAAAGTGTTCCAAAGATGCCACCCTCTTTCGACTAAATTAAACTTTATATAAAGCTGACAGCGTCTAAGATATAAAATAGGCGGGGTGCCTTAAAAGAGCCTCATAAGTCACAGTTCGTGGGATAAACAATAACGGGAGCAAGGTATTGTGATTTCTATACAGTGCTATTCCATTTAAGGTTGCCTTTTTTTTTTTTTGTTCCTCGCGAGAGAGTTTTACAAGGGACTAACTTAGAGTAAGAGAAACCTCTTCTTTTTTGTTTTTTACTTTAAGTTGTTGTTCTTGTTTTTGCATTACTTCTCTGTAACTTGTCAGAACAAGTTTTCCAAAGTAGTATATACTTTTCTTAACCAATGACATTTGCCAATGATTGTTACCGCAACGGCGTGTATCGAACATCCAATTTGTTTGAAAGGTTGCACACAACATTTCCGCACAAACAAAATAATACTACCTCAAAGAGGAAAATACAAAGATGTATAGGAAGGTTTATTTGAAATTTAACACAAATCATTAGGGAAAGTCTATTTGGTTTTTCAATTTGAGAAAAATAAAAAGTTTACATCTCTTTAAAAGCGTTCACAGAAATTACAGAATACTTTTCTTGCTTTAGAGAAATACTAGCTGAAATTTTTTCTGTAAAAATTGTTATTCTAGTTGTTAAGAACTCTTATTAAACCCCTATATCTATTACTGTAACGTGATCTGTGAAAAAATGTCAATGATATAGCTGTATTGTTTTTAAATTATTATATTTATTTAGCACCGCGTCTTAATACTAGTTAGGGTTATACGCTTATGTACTAATTACGCTAATGGTTTTATGGATTAGGAAGGCTGGAATTAGAAAAATTGAACCCACCATTTGCGAGGAGTAAGAGTGAAAACCCATTTTGGAAAGACTACCCCTAGTAAACCTGACCAAGATTCGAATCTTGATCTCACCGTCATCGGCAGTCTAACATACTGCAAAAGTGACGCCTTAGACCATCCGGCAACCGAAGAGGGTGATTATTATTAGTATTGATGGTATTTAGCGTTCGCTTTTATTTTTAATAATTCATTACGCGTGGGATAATAATAGTTTATGCACCGACATTGGATTTTATCCTTAATGCAAAGGCTAAATTTCAGTATAACGTGAGGCTATTTGAATAGATTGAATAAAACACTTTGGCACAGGAATCGAACGTGGGACTCTTGACTTAGAGTGCTAATGCTCTACCACTGAGTTAGCCAGGGATGTTCCTGTTCTTACGGTCAATATTCACTCATGTTTTAAGCAGAGACTGTGATGAACGTGGGGAAATGCCATCGGCTACTAAAAACTATCATTAATATCACAGCTACCGGCGACTATCGTTGTGGATTTATCCACAGGTGTTATTTTTCAATTTATTCGAATATGTTTTCAGTAAAGTCTGTGCAAGAGTGAAAATATTTATTTTATTTTCTTATTTTTATGATTGTGAGCCTTTTTAATAGAATAAAAATATTAAAATAAGTAATAATAGAGCAAAATTGTTATGTATTTTTTGTTTAAATAGTTTATAATGCTTAATTTAACTTAATAATACTAATTCGTATCCAAGTATTAAGAAATACAAGCAAAAGCCTTAATTTTTTTTTGTGGATGTACGGATAGTATAGCACTATATGGTAAGCATATTTTAGGAACGGTATGTACCATATTTTCCAAGATATTAATTTTATTTAATAAATAATGAAACTGAATCGGCGGCAGACCTTCTCATTCTTTAACAAATAAATTTCCTATTAGAAAACTACTTTGTATTTTGAAATTAAATTTAACTCTCCTTATTTTAGCAATAAATACTGGTTCATTTGACATTTTAATATAATCGTTACTATCATATTTTAAAAACTGGATAGGAAATGGCCCGAAATATATGATTTTCACAGAAATAAATACAGCCAAACCGGACCGTACCGTTGAGAACCAAACACAGGTAGGAGTGACCGCTTGTGTTTGATTGACAGCGGCGGGCGGGTGGGGAGATATGAGGGGATGAAGATCATTAGCAAACTTTTCAAAACCAGCTGAGAAAAGTATTGAGGTACAAAACCATACCAAGAGTAATATTATGATATTTTAGACTGTTCTTGCCTTTTTAGCTATTTAATGTGTGAAAGCTGTACAGTCTATTGTTACCAGTATCCTTTGACATTGTTTAGTTTTATAATTTAGTTTGAGCGTAGGCTCCCAAATTTAACTGGCATAAATATAGTTATATTAATCAAGGCTAATAATTTAAGGGGTGGCCCATCCCCCGATTGATGGAGGATAGGACAAATTTTAAGTATTAAACTCCTCTAGAAGCATTTTTTATGGCAACATGACACCATAACTGCCATAGGCTAGAAAAAAATCAAAATATTAAACACCTCTAGAAGCTCTCTGAAGTATTTTTTATGGAAGCCTGACACCATAGCTGCCGAAGGCTAGAAAAAATTATAATTATTAAACCCCTCTGGATGCTCTCTGAAGTGGTTTTCATGGTAACACAGCCCCCTAATTTGAACTTTTACATTAATTTGGTATTGTTTCAACCATAAATAAAGCAATATATATTGTTCATAAAATTTCTCGACTATGGCCTTGATATTAATCAACTTTAATGTGAATTTTGCTGTGTACAAAATGTCTCCTAAGCCTCGTTCATTTCCAAGTAAAGTATGCAAAAGAAGAAAACGATACAGAGATTTAAAGAGATGGATAATCCAGAAAGAAGAACCATAATTAACCGGAAACAAATTTGAATCACTTAAAAGGTAACTGTAGTTTGAAAATATACAACTAATATTTGTATTTTGTGTTTGTTAAAGTATATTTAGGCGTATTTTATTTTTTATCTCCTAAAAAAAATTCTGCGAATATGCCAAAAATGTGCCAAATATATTTATGTTGATAAATAAATTGTAAAAAAAAGTACAGTCTTGTACATGAAATGTGGCTGCGTTAAATTGGTTCCAAACGGAAATGATGGCAATTTTTTTGTAATCGAGTGTGTTGGCTACCTAAAGTTTAAAATATCCTTAGATGTACCCAAAATATAAGGTGTTGATTGTATTATAATATAATTTTAATAAGTATGGGTTAGTGATTATAAGCCCTAATCAGTATGCGTGCTAAGTAAATTACACGTTTTTCTGGTTTATTTAGTGGTGTGGGAGGTCAAGGTTTGAATTCCGACTTGCTGTAATCTACCAAAGCTTCTTTAGTAACAGTTTCCCACGCATCCTCTTCACAAACCCGGTACATTTCTTCTCTATTCTACTTTACTTACTCTTACCCTATTATAATAACTAAATGCGAATAGCTTAGATGAATGGTAAGACGTTCTGTAATAAATAAATAACTATGTAAAAAAATTTGATGAAGATGACGAATTAGAGGATTTACCACCGAATGTGGAACATCCTTCACTCGTTAGTGAAAACACTATTTCAAAATATGAATATAATAATGAAAATACCTTTACCACCACTTTTCATAGAAAATTGAAAGGTTGAAAGAATACAGTATTCTTCCACTACGGGTCACCGAATTATTCATGTACGTTAGGCCACTCACCATAAACTAGAAAAGGAAAGGAAATGGGCTTGAATTTACTCAGACGATGATATGGGAGGGAACTTGGTAAAATCCTAGTGCCCCCCTGATGGAAATGTCTAGGCACACCACTGGTTTAACGAAAGGGTAAATTTGATGCACAAAGATAGAAGGGAAAACAGGCATAATGTAGTAGGTGTCTAGATTAGTAATATATTTAAAAAAATACTAACATACAATAAATGTGTTTCAAAGAGTAAAAGCTAAAGCGTCTTAGTTCAAGTCTTTGTTCCAAGGTTACGAAGCATAGTATAAACTTTGTCAATATTAAAATGTTTAGTTTATAAACTAGGAAGTATCGAGTCTACTACCTCACCAATCAAGTGCTGTTGTTAGAGAGTGGTGATACATTGTTAGCTACACATGCATTGCTAACAAACCAGACAGTCCTCATAAGGATTGTTGGTGTTAGAGAGAGGGATACAATTTAGCTACTCATGAATTGACAGACAGCCCTCAGTGAGCATTTTCTTGTTGCTGAGTATTGTCCAAACACATACCAGGGTAGTCACTCTTTTACTTACTAATATCAAGATAAAAGTATTGTAATCTTGAAATAAAATTTATTTCAAGATATTGATGAATTTTTACTCTTTTTATAAACTCGAACTCAAAAAACTAGTTTTCACAATTCTGTTTGTCCTCATTGTCTATCTGTCAACCTGTCCTTGGCCACGGATCGGATACGGTTTGATTGAATTTTTCAAACTTGATATTTATAAGTTATAGGGCAATATCTCAACACGTTTATTTAATTTTGACCTTAGCCTTCAAATTAAGGATAGTTTATAAATGAGAGATTTTTTAATGCAATTTTTGTTTCAAAACGGGATCTAAAGATTCTGATTAAAATGCAAACCTAGGGAGTAATTTATCTCATAAATAACAACGTAGAGGCTATTTGGTTTTTGGTCAGTAAAATTTTGAAGTGTTATGAGTGATTTTTCAAAAACTTGAAATATTTTAAAAAGAGAGTCGATGATTCAGTTCCCAATTGATATCTTGGGAATGTCTAACATGACAAATAACATTTTATAAGTTACTTGTTTTTTTAATATATTGTCATTTGTGGGTAGTTTATCGAAGAGATGCTTTTTCAAAAACTTGGGGGAAAAAAATAGCTTTGACGATTGGCTCTAATAGATATCTTGAACTTGTTTGAGATTAAAACAACACAGTGCGCTGGCAACAGATATATTAGCTTATATCAAGTAATATTTTGTCAATAATGATTAACAATCTTACTCCAGGCCCGCCACCGTGGTTCGGATTCCACTTAAACTGTAGGTCCTTCATTTCATATCACAATCACCCTACCATTACACATTAGCGTAAGTGCGTATAACCCGAACGGGTAGTAAGACGCGGTGCTAATAATAATAATAATAATAATAATAATAATAATAATAATAATAAAAAAATAACAATAATAATAGTAATAATAATAACATTGTTACTTGTAATTAATTGCGAGGTATATATCCAAAAGTAATATTTTGTTAGGACGTGAATTAAGTATGTTACTTTTTAATGAATTGTGAGAGATAGAGCTAAAGTAATATTTTGTCAGTAGGTGATATGAGTGTTATTATAGTTAATTGTAGTTAATTGTGATGGATATACCGCAAATAATATTTTCAGGGTGTCCACTCACCAGTAAAATTGGGAAAAATCCCGGGAAATGTTCTTGAAAATTTGCCATCATTTGAGAATTTAAAGGCGAGGACCACTATAAATATTTTTTTGGGCATACACATTTAAACATTTGCCATGGGGAAAATCACTTTAAATATATTCTGGAAAAATTATATTAAAAATATTATAGTAAGGAAAACTATAAATTAGCGTTTAGGGGTATCCAAATCTCAAAACAGTTCTAGAGGAGGATCACTCCAAATAACTTGGAAGGAGTCTAATTTTCAAAATATTACTGGACAAGGACTTTTCAAAATGGATTATAGGGGTATTCAATTTTCACAAAATATATGGTGTTGAGTCCCCAGATCTCCTATTAATTGGAAGAAAGTTCTTTATAAAAAATTGTATACACTCCTACACAAATAAAGTTCCACCGCCACTGGTGAAGCACCTTTGTAAATGTATAGGCCTATGAATACTACTGTTTATCCTGCCTAATCTCCACTTGTATTTGAGCACACATCACACGTGCAATAATGGCCTTTGATCCGGACCTTTAAAAAATATACGTTGAGAATGTAGAGTAATATCATGGATGTACCCTCGTTTTCAGTGGGAGAGAAAGGTCTTGTCTATGGTGGATCGTGGTAAAGTCTCCCAACAGGAGTTGGTCAGCTTTTTTTTTTTTGCATGGACACATCTAATAAATTTTGTTAGTACTGCAATCTATGGTGGTAGAACCGAGTGGGGTGGGGCAAGAGGGACCTCGTTCCCCTAAAATAATCTCAGATGGAATAAATCCCACCCCCCTAAATATATTTTAAATCCTCTGATACAATCGAATATGAAGTTGAAAGATCTTGCATTAACCACAAAATAAACTTCTATATACATTCAATTATCAAAAGTTTTCCAGAGAAGATCACTTCAAAGTTTCTAGAGCATCTAATTTTCGAAAAAAATTCAAGCTAGGAGCAGTCTAAATATCTTCTAGAATCACCTAAATTTCAAACATTTTTGGGGGAGAACCCCTTCAAATAGCTTTCAGGAGATCTAAATTTAAAAAAGTAAACTGGTTGAGGACTATTAAAAATAGCTTCTTGAGGTATCCAACTTTTAAAAAATTTCCGAAGGACGCTACTCAAAATAGGTTCTAGGAACATCCAAAGTTCTAAATAATTTGTAGGGGGACTATTCTAAATATCTTTAAAAGAGTATAGTTTCAAAAAAGGGTGAAAGGACTACTTCAAATTAGGGACAGATCAAACGATAAGTGAGTGTAGAGAGGGGGGATTGCCCTTCTTGGAATAAATTAGCCCTCATTCTAGATGTAGTTTCACACCTTCTGATATTCTCAAATAGATTCTAAATACATTCAATTAAAAAATAATCCAGGTGAGAATCTTTCCAAATAAAGTAATATTTTAATCAGGGGATAACAAAGTTAATAAGGCTTCTTGTGAGTGATTGGTTAGAGAATTGTGTATATTTTTGTTGATTATTTATCGTAATAAAAATAATAATTTTAATATTTTTATTAATTCCTTGTATTTTCTTCTTAGAGAACATACCTTTTCTGCTATTATTTTTACAATAATTTGGTTAACATTTTTACTGTATATTATGTATATGATTGGTGTATTTACCACATTTAATTATTTTTATTTGTACATTAAACAGAAGGGGCATTGTTTATTTAATGTTTTGTAAAGCGCACTATTTTAATCAATTGGCATTGTTATTATTAACGAATGACAGACGTTCACTGTAATGTGACTAAATATATAGTGGAAAAAAGAACACCTGGATACAAAAATAGAACACCTAGCTTTAGGGTTAGCGAGTTCTTTATTCGCAATGTATTAACTTGTGGTCCACTATTATATGGATCCATCTCAACGTTTGTCTGCCAGTTGTTTTTTTGTCGACCAGTTGGCTGTCTATCACTTTGTGGTTCTATGTACGTATTTTTCGACGAGTCGACGGCCACTAGTTACCTAGTCTATAAAATGTTTTTAATATTTTCTCGATCAGATGGTCGTCTAGCACATGTCCTACCCTTATCAACAACTTGGTCTAAGTACTACTTCGTGTAGATTTCTTGTCTGTCGATCACTTTGTTCACACATATCGACCAGTTTATTGTTGATTAGTTTTTATGCACCCAAATTGGTCAACTATTCGTGTGTATATCACTTTGTCCTCGTATGCATGGGCTAGTCGACCTGTAGGTCATAGAGGGTCAGATAATTAACCCACCAATCATTCCAAATATTTGTATACTTTTTGTCGACCAATTGGCTCTTTATCACATGGTCCTACTCACATCGACCATGTGAATCGACACTGCTTTTGCATGACAGTCACTTGTCTGTCGACCACTTTTTCCACACATGTTAACCAGTGTGCGGGCGATCAGTTAGCTGGAGCCCCAATTTGTAGGCCAGTTTGCTGTCATTTTGTCCACCTAAGCATGAACTTGTCAACCAGTTGTTCCAAACCGTGTCCAGCCACATGTCTCTAATCTTCGAGATATTTTTTACAGCTTAACGACCAGTTTGTATTTTGACAGTGTAAACAATATGAACCTGTAACTAATTTGTTTACAAATACAACTATAGTACTTAGGCCTAGAAATTTAAATCATATCATTAATGGCATTCAGTCCTATTAATTATAATTGTGTCCAAAAAATATCAAGATCATTACACTTATTGTATTTCGTTGAATATAATATTTTTTAAAAGTGTTTATTTTAAATGAAAAAAACCTTTAGTTAATGTCATTTTTATCCCACATATTCCAAAAAGTGTATTTAATTTTGTATATTAACTTGTTGGAGTATGTAATCATCTTTACAAACCTCACAGTGAATTTGTTCTCATTAACAATAAAAAATCATATATTTAATTCGAGTTTCCCTGGCTAGGCCAGGGAGGATCCAGGTGGGGTTGGGTGCAATCGTCCCCTCCTGCATAGAAAATAATCATAAATATTGAAACCAATACTTTAAAGTTGTAAAGAATGACTTACTAACACCTTCCTCATCCTATCACCTACACGACCTAATCAAAATTAGGCAACATCTCTTTCAACTTAGCTCTAGAGCAAAGAAAAGGGATTAAAACTAAAATTTTCCAATATTTATATTAAGTTTAGTATTAAAATACACATTTTTTCTTTTATTACTAAAACACTTTAGACCTATGTAAAGTGTATAATTATTACTTTTATTGTGACGGCGACTTTTTGTTTTATGTTATTTTTGTATTAAAATTACAAATTGATTAATCCAAATTGTGTTCTTTCTTAAAGTATTATTATTATATTAATTGTTAATTTCAACTAGTTTTTAAACTCGCAATATTATAAATAAAATATTATAAATTAAAATCTTTATTAATCAAAATTATTAAATGTATCCTTGAAGGAGCCTTGTGAAAACCAATTCACCCCTACAACTAGACCTGGATCCACCCTTGGGCTAGGCGTAGTTAAAAGTATTTGTCCTTCTAACGGTAGCATTGTATTCCACCAAACCTCTCTGTAAACATTCCCTGTTAGGTTACTAATCCCCTCTTTCCTTACTTTTATTTTACTCAAAGCGAGAAGTTAAGTAAGAGTGGAGAGTAATGATACTGTCTCCCTCTTTAACCGGGCCGTCACGAGCACGACAAACCGATAGTACCACACTCTATCGGAATATATCTGTCCCTAGCATCCTGTGTACATCGTTAAGACTCATTTCCGTAATTATAACCGTTCATAACCCAAGCTTCGCCTCTTATATAAACTTAATTGTATAGCGTTGCTTTCTGCCAGCAAGGCTATTTAATAGAATGGGCAGACGACGAGGAGGGTTAAAAATATTAACTTCACCGGGTAAGCTTGGAGCAGGGGATGTAAAACCACAGAGGGAAAACAATTAAACTTCAGTGCAGCCAGTTGTTCACTATCCCCAGCATGTCAAGTTAAAATAAAAGCAAGATAACCATCCGTGTTGCCAACCCTGACGGGCAATGTACCAACTGTTGAAAGTAAGCTTCGGCATGACAGTGAAAATTTGAACATATTTGTGGAGTCATAGTGTAAGTTTATTTAGCATATTTAGATCTACATAGTATGCATTACAAAATTCAATTGGGCTGACTAGAAATATCGCACTTTAAAATAGTGCTGTAAAGCTTGTAACTATGAGATTTCGGTGACCTGGCGGTCTAGGGTAAGGTGTCGGACATCTATGCGGGATCCGGGGTTCAATCCTCGGTCCCGGCACAGATTTATCTGAATTACCAAACCCTTCCTTCACCTCTGACAAGACATCTTGTGAATTGGGGAATGCCAGGCCTCCACCGTGGTTCGGATTCAACGTTAAACTGTAGTCCTCCATTTCAATCTCACAATCACCCTACCATTACACATTAGCGTAAGTGCGTATAACCCGAACGGGTAGTAAGATGCGGTAATAATAATAATAATATTTCTGCCCTTCTTGTAATTAAATATGCGTCACTTAGAACTGTATATGGCCTTCCTAGATTTTTATCCCACTGGGAATAGATCATATTTCAAACTAAGGAGATGTTCTTCGATGGCAACCCAGAGTTTACAAATACTCAATTAGATCATACAAGAAATCTTCCCTCCTGTATCAATGGGTATGTTCCATAAATATAAATATCAGGCTCATATAATCCGGTGAGAACCTATCGCAGGGAAAAAAATTATTGCTTATATTGTTTTTTCGTAAATTTATAAAGATGTGGTATAAATTTTTTTGAAATAAAGGTGGAAAGGGTTTTATTTTTGAAAACTTTTTTTTTTGGGCACTATGTTTAATTTTCCGTTATGGCTACTGCAAATTTATTTAATTATGCTTAGATATGAAGAAGGTATAATCAAAAGGAAATTTCCCCCCCATTTGCTTTGAAGGGAAAAGTTTTAAAATAATCAGAAAAAAACCCTTTAAATACCCCCGGGACACGGGTTTTCAAACCCCGAACTCCCCGTCGACAGAGCCCAAAACAACAAAAGCAAAACATTTTTTAAAAAAATTTTCGAAACGGGTTTTCGGTGAGAGTTTATTTCCTAAGTTTTATTAGAAAAACGGATTTTTAAGGGAAAAATAGCTTGCCACTAAAAATCTCTCTAAAAAACCACCCTAGTTTTCAAAAAAAAAAAGAGGGATATTTAAAAAAAGGGGACTCATTGCTGATATAACAGAATTTTTAGTGGCGCCCCTTCATCAATTTTGTTAAAAGGCGAAAACCATTTACAATAAAAGAACTCAATTTTTTTTTATGGATGTACTCCGAAAATAAAGTGTAAATATTCTCCTCTATTTAAAGGATCGGCAACCCCTCCCCCAAAAAAAGGGGTAGAGGTTTTATTGAAAAAAAAAGACACGTTTTAAAAAACCCTAATTTTAGTAAGAATTTCATCGGTCTCGTTTTATAGTGGTCAGAGACCCCGGCTTTGACTTGATTCCCGATAATATGGGGGGATTTTTCTCGAAAAAGGAATAATGCCCATGGTTTTGGTTAATTAAGCTAAAATTAGGTTTAGATTTTTTATAGGCTCCCCCCCATCATACTTCAGCATCTTCTCACCTATCGAGACATAGGATGAGTCTCCTTAAAAGTGTGTACGATTAGTACATTCAGGCCTTACCCTGGGGCCCGCGGTTTTCTTAGTACGGGCTATTATTTCCGAAAAACTGGCTACAGATTGCTGTAGCACCGACACGTCCATAATTAATTAAAATTTATTACATGTTTTAATAAAATGATTTTGTACCTAAATATTAAAAATATGTATTTACTTGGGCAATTTTTTTTATGTTTTAACTTAATATTTTAATACGGCGTTTCCTTTTAAATATGACCCCAAGCGTTTTAACCTACCACGCAAACCCTTAAATTAAAAAATATTAGAAATAATTCTAAATCACTAAAAGTGTTTTAGAGGAGATGGGAGAAATTTGACCTGGAGGGCCCTATACCAGCAGTTTTGTGTTATCGCACGGTCGCACTGCTTTTTATAACAAGGGTGTTTTGCCAAGGTGTAATGTTCACAACTATAATGCTTAATGACTGAAGAAAGTAAGTTGAGAATAGGTCAGATAAATGCGATGAGATTTGTGACCGTGCTTCATGAGATACGCAGGCTCACGGAGGAAATGAGACTAGAGGTAGTGTGCGTGCAAGAACCATATTCGATGAGAGGGAATATCCCACACATGCCTGTAATAACTAGGGCAAATTCCACAGGTAATAAACCTATGATCGCAATTAACATGTTCGATGATGGTGTAACAATTACTAAAATAAATCAGATGACGATGAACATTATGACATGTGTGGACATAAAGAAACATGCGAGTAGGTGCATACTAGTAAACATGAAATTCTCAATATAGGGACCCTATAAAGCCCTACCGGGAAAACTGGAGATGACTTTTACTGAAATATAATAGAACACCTAGGGTTTATACGCTGCTGATGCAAATGCCAAACCCCCAATGGGGAATAGCGAAAGAGCCAGAGGGAAAGATAGGAAGAATAGCTACCCAAGACCAGATAGTAGAGGAGCCGCACTCGAAGAGTTGATTATCTGCCTAAGACTCGAGTTGGAAACCAGTCAGATAACCCACTATCTTATGTGGGGAGGGCCGAGCTTCTCCCAACATTGACGTTACCCAATGTAACCTCGAGGCTAATTTTAATAGAAAGAACGTTTTATTGTCTGGTGCTGACCGGTTGACTAACTCTTGATTCGCTACATTTTTTTCACAGCATACCATCAGACCTTGGGTGCTATGGCGTCTAGGGGAGTCAATATCGGAGATGGCTGGAGTTAAAGCCCCCACCACAGTGGGTATGCAATCATAAGATCCTTCAACTATGGGTGCACCAACTCGCGTTGGGGACTGCCCTACCGCCAGAATTAGGATAAAGAAGTACTAGCTTGGAATTGTGTTTGTTACAGCCAACAAATAGGCTGGTTTAACTGAACTCATTTGATGGTGCTATATCCTTGGGCAAACTTACTTCGCTTACTCTATGCGTGGGACTTGATTGAGTTAAATGAGTTATTATTATTAGCACCGCGTCTTAAATACCCGTTCGGGTTATACGCACTTACGCTAAAGTGTAATGGTAGGGTGATTGTGATATGAAATGAAGGACCTACAGTTTAACGTGGAATCCAACCCCGTGCGACCTGGCATTCCCCACATTCTCAAGATGTCTTGTCAGAGGTGTAGGAAGGGTTTGGGAAAACAGATAAATCTGTGCCGGGACCGAGGATCGAACCCCGGCCGCCAGCATAGAAATCTGACACCGTACCCCTAGCCACCAGGTCACCGACTTAAATGAGTTAACTTTTGTTTAGCTATTGTTGTGAGTTAGTCAGGCTTGAAAAAAAAAGTATTAGATGCTATTTCGGCTCCCTCTGATCCTACTGTTTTGTTTTGTTAGATATTATGTAATGTGTACTTAGTTCCATGGGGAAAAACCCACCTTAAAAAAACTAGCCAGTTTGGAGTTCAAAGCACTTAAACATAAACTCACCACCAATGACTGTTATCACCACACACTAAGCCACTTTAACAACATTACTACAGAACTTGCCGATATCATCAAACTAACGCAACAAATAGAGACAGGGTTGACCTTACAGAAGAAATCTACAACAATTTGACTGAATATTCATCCCTTTTACAGGTACCATGGAGGAATGACAAACTTAACACACACAAAAAAAAAGAGAATGAGACGCTACTAAAGGAATAGGGTTTGGACAAACGCAACAATCAGCATTACAAGACGGATACGACAAAAATATACAACCTACTACAGACAGCGATTGGTTTCCAATATCACTGGGATATTTCAAAGGGGAAGTAATCCAATGTAGATGGTATGAATTAGAATTTACAGATGACCAAAAACCTATAATTTTACCTTATACAGCTTTACATTTTTGGATTAACGGTGGTAGTGGTAATATTGATCCACAAAATAGAAATGTTGAATATTTCAAAAAAATTCTAGACGTGTGTTGTAGGAGTAAATATGTATTATTCTCATTTTAGAACTACAAACCAAGCTACATTACGCAAAAGATTACTAACTCATATACATAACTTCATATACAACATACGATTTTGAAAATCTCAAAATTTAATGATTGTCACATCACTAGACGTAAAAAAAGAAGAAACTTTTACTGCTAAACAATTGCTATTTCCATTTAAAAGAGTTGGTAAAACACATCACTACAAACAAGTTACAATACAGACGACTTCCAATACGAAGAAGTGGCAACAGGATATTCGAAATTATTTAATGTCGAATCTCAAGAACTATCAGGAGGAAAATATTATAACGACTTTTCAACAAACACTACTAATTTCTATTCCATAATAGCGGGAATAGACGGAATCAACTCTAATGCTAATAAATTGCCATTTTCAAGCGAGGTTAACGAATACATCAGAAGTTTTCAAATACTTCAATATGTAAACAGACCAGCGATATACCTCACCAGTCCAAAAATAAAAAGTGAGGACAGGACAGTGAAATTTTCATATAGAATTAAATTTGAAACAGAATTTTCTTATAACGGTATGTTAAGAGCACCAAATCCAAACAATGACCAACAATTTTCAAGAGTCACATATAGTCTACCAAAAGGTCAAAAAGTGCCATCAGGAGAATTAAGACTTTATTCTTACCAAAATCACTAACAACATAAATGTACTAAAACTGTAACTAACAGCTCGCCAGTACCTACGGGTATAAAAGAGGGCCATGACAGGGCTTAAGGGGGCAGTTCCCTAAGCGCTCAACATGGATTTATGTTTCAGATTCAGATCTTCAACAAAGCTCCCTATCCAGTTAGAATCTCCTCTTGTTCCAAGGTATACCTAATTTATCAATTAACTGAAACCACGTGAACTACCATTTTCTATGCTTATGTATTTTCTTAAGTGTTATTTAATAAAGTGCTATTACCTTTGTATTCCCTGCATACCCTCCTATAGTAGGTAATGGTCTGTTGTGCATACCAGATAATTTTAGAACCTACTTGAGATAGAATCAGGACTCCCCATGTCTTCGATGTGTATCTCGAACCAATCGTCAAAGGAATGGGTGGCATTTAAATAAAGTAGTAACTGCTACTAGCATACTGCCGCTTAGGAAATTGTAATAGTACACTGTGTGCTATGTATCTTTACTTAGATCAGTATGCGGGTTAACTTGCTTTAGTATAATTTTTACTATGAAGCTTTACTTGGGTCTGTGTTTGTGTGTGTGTGAGAGAGAGAGATAGGGAGGAAAACACAAAGCTATGTTTTATTCCAACGTTTATTTAGCTTTATAGAGTTTTATGTTAAAAAATTGACAGTCGATAAGATAATTAGTGATTATTACAATTTTTTTTACAACAACAACAACAAAATTGAACACATGTAAGAAATTCTTAGAAATAATCCTCTTTAATTGAATCAAAGACTTCGATTTAGCTTTGCACAAACAACAAGTTACCAAACAAGTAAATATGTAGGCCTACTTTCCAACATTCGTTTGAGATAATAAACCTATTACTGTACGTTAGGAAATAGCTTTGCACTGCGGCAACACGTTAACTCACCTATAAAGCCGACAAAAATGTAGATATTGCTCAAATTTAATGGCGGAAATAACCTTATTTAGGGACAGGGGGAATCCCAAAATTTTCTGCCATAAAATGGCACCCAAACAAACTTTGGTTTTCTGATGAGTCGGCATGAAAAAAAGGAAAATTTTACTTTATATAATATATTAAAACTCGTAAAAAGGGGAAAACCAAAAATAGTTTTATTTAAGATAAATTTAAAAATAAAACTTAAATTTTTATTAGAATTTTATCTGTTTTTAAAAAAACAAATAGAAAAAAAATTTGTTTTATCACTATTTTTGAAAATATTTTTTAAATATCCATTTAAGAGCCGCATCGCGGGGCATGGGGACAAACCCTTTTTAAGCTAATATTTTCGGGGTTTTACCGGAAGCCGGGAAGGTTTTTAAATTTCCCGCTCACTCTCCACGAAAATTGGAGGTGAAATTCATTTAAAAAAATTTCCCCATCTTCCTTACCTTTATTCTTTTGGAATAATTAAGGGATGCATATAACCCAAGGGGTGGTTTTAAATTAAAATAAAAATATATATATATATATATATTTTTAAAAAATATATATATATAAGAGAGAGAGGGGAAAAGAGAGAAAGAAAATAGAGTGAGAGTGGGAAAATTTTTAAATTACATACTCTCCTATAAAACCCCACGAAAGTTCATTCCCGGTCTTAATTAAAGTATCCGCCTATCCCTATATTAGAAATTTTTCCTTTTCCCTCCTCTTAAACCCCTATCTTCTCTATCTTCAAAATGTTTCAATCCAGTCCCCCTAAATTACTCCCTACCCCCTACTTGAGCATTTAAGGTCCACCCCCTCATTACCCCCTTTTCCTCCCTTGACTATTTTCCCCTCCAGTCCCCCCCCATTACCCCCTATACAAAATTTTTAAGCTAGTTCTCCCCAGTCCCCCTCATTACAAGCCTATACATTTCTTGAGCTTTTTTATTCCAGTCCCCCTCTTACAGCCTAAAACATATCTTGGGGAATTCCCTCCCCCAGCCCCCCCTCTTCGGGCCAAATCATATTTGAGTTTTTTTCCCTCCCCAGCCCCCCTAAATTACGGGCCTTTTACATATCTTGAGAAGCTCTATCCAGCCCCCCTTTTTTACCCCTTAGATGCATATTTAAAATAAAAAACCTTTGATTTTACACGTATTTTTTTCTCAAACCAATTAGGCAAAATTTTTTTATTTTTAAGGGTCTTTTCCCCCTTTAATGTTTTAAATTCTCAAAATATGTCTTGGAAAAACATTAAATTTGAAAATTTTTATTTTTTAAAAATTACAATCGGGATAAAAAGGGCATGAAACTAAAACTTAAACTAAAATATCTTAGGTAACATAAAAAACCCAAATTTAATAAAAGGCCAACATTTTCCGGAACAAGGAAAAGGGTTAGGAGGGGGCCCTAAACCCCTTTTCCTGTTTCCGGACATTTTGGTTTTTTTTTGTATTTTTGGGTTTTTTATGTATACTCATAGATTTTTTATTTTAAGTTTTAGAAAAAGGGGGGAGGGGGGGGGTTGTGAGGGGGGGTGGGGGAGGGGGGGGGGAAAACCCAACACCCAATCAGGGAGCGAGGAGGCGGGGGTCACGGGGACCAATTTTTCCAATCGGGCCCCTTTTCCCCATTAACCCTGAGGCTACTCCCGGGGGTTTTTTTTTACGTTTTAAACTTTTTTTAATGAAGTGGGGGTAATACAGGGGCGTAGCTAGACTGGATAGGGGGGGGTCGTCCCCTGGACGCCAGATTTATTACAATATTTGAAACAATATAAATTTAATTATTTAGCAATAAATTGCCAAATTTCCCCTTTAAGCACCCTCAAAGAGAAAGATTGTGATTCCCAAAAAAAATTAAACTCGAGATTTTGATAAATTTTGACTTTTTTTTATGACCCCTGAAAACCAAAAAAAAACCATTTTTTTTTGCAATCCACCCCATCGTCTAAAAACCTCGGGCTAGAGCCGAAATATTTTAGCGTTTTGGCAAAAATTTTGGGTTTTTTTGGGGTTTTTCTTAGGGTTCTCCCCGAGAGTTTTTTGGGAAATTTAGATATTAATTTTAAAATTTAAGTGTATTTTACTAAAGGGGGCCAAAAAGAAAAAAAAAGAAAAAAAAAAGAATTCTAAAAAAATTCGTCTAACGATTTTTGATTAAAATATTAATATAAGCATGTTTTATTAAAAAAAAAGATTTTAAATTCACATTTTCCAAAAAAATTACTTTTGGGGGTACTTTAAAATCGGGGGGGAATTTTTCCCAATTTTCAAAATTTTTTCCTCCGCAATTATTTGAGAAAATGTGTAGGGGTACTTTAGTTACCCACTAAATACGCCGCCTACTTTTAAACAAGGAAATTAAACATGTTTTTAAATACTTAAAAAACCATAAGATCAAAATGTATGCTGCATAATAGTTTAATGGAAAAAACCCAAAAAAAAACCCAATTTTAAAAAAGTGGTGCCCAAAAGTGCAATCCACCTTTTCCCTATGTTGCCCGGGCCTTAAAATGGTCCAAAATACCAAGTCCAAAATGATTTTAGCAAGAGATACATTCATAAAGTGAACATGGCAAAAGGGCCCCCGGGTTTCAATCACCCCCATACAGACTACAAATTTAAATGGGGTTTTTTTAAATTATCCCCCCACTTTAAAAAAGGGGTTTAATTATACTTTCAAAGGGGGGAAAACTCAAAAAAAGGGCCCTAAGTAAGTTCCCCCCAATTTGGGGAGAAAAAAGACGACAAACACAATAAGTTTCAATAGTGAATTTGTTGAAATAAAATCAAAAGTAGGGAAACCGACCAAAAAGGGTTTAAAGCCAAAAACCCACACAAAATTTAAAAATAAAAAACCATTTTTTTTAAGGGGGTTTGGAACCAATATGTCCCAGGGGAAAGAAAAGCATTAAAAGGGGTTAACCCCCTAAAAGGGGTTACTAAGTTACAGAGAACTTCTGTTTTACCCCGGGTCTTTAGAAACACAGGGCTTATATCCTATAAAAATTGGGGTCTTTCAGGATTCTGGGGCCTTATACGAAAAGGGATGGCTTGTTACTAACAAGTACCCCCAGGAACCCGGAGTTTAAACAAAACCAAACAAAATTTTACAAACTACATTTTGATAAAGTTTTGAAAATCAGCGAGCTCTCATGGGGGCCTCCAAAAGGGGAGTCAAAAAAGAACACTAAGGGTGCGGGCCACGACAAACCCACAAGTTTCGGCACCAAAAAACCAGGTGAGAAACAATGCACTTCATTTCCCAAAAAAAAAACAAACCCATAGATAGGTTCAAAAAACGGGCCTTGAAAAAACCAAAAATTCCCCTTTTTCCCAGGGTGGCATTTGCAGCCCGGGAAAACATGGTCATACAGGCCAGGGGGGTGGAGACACAACCCAATGAAACAAACCGGGTTAAAAGCCGAATATAAAAAAGAAAGGGGTATGACGTGGTCAACATGGCTTTGATTTAAAAACCTAACCGAATTTAGATAATAAAAATCGTAAACACTCTCTTTTTGGGAAAAGAATAACCCTAATTTAATTACTTGACTCTAAACGTAGAGCCCCCGGTTCTTTCAAATGAAAAATAAAAATTTTAAATAGTTTAGTTTTTTAAATTTTTCCATTTGCCCTTTTGAGTCTAAACGGAAAACCAAACATTGTACCTCAAATCTCCTGCTTTACTTTTGAACGGAGACATAATGTCTAGCGAATCCCAAGATTGGGCGGTTTTTTGATCCAGCGGCCCCAGGGGGTTTTATACAAGTAGAACTGACAACCCTTTGGGCCCAATGAGGGAAAGGGGGGGAACCCTCGGAAAGAAAGGCAACTTCTAGAAGCTACAAAACATGCGGTGCCGGGCAAAACTTACGCACCCTAGCAAACCTTGATCAAATCCGTCAGAAACATTTGGTGATCTAGTCGAGTGGGGGGTTTGAATGGAGGTCGGTGTTTTCCCGGGGCCAACTCATCCCACGGAGCCATTCTCCCCGGGAAAATTTTTCCGGGGGCGTGGTATTTTAAAAATTATTTTGTAACTTTAAAATATTATTTTTAAATCTACATTAAAATTATTATATTTTATCAAAAGAATTTCCTTTTCTCTAGTTGGCGTATTTTTTGTAGGGAAAAAGGACTGCTGAGCCCCTAAATTTGAAATAATTTATATTGAAAGGGTTTTGTAGAAATTTAAAAAAAGCAAAAAATTTTTCTTTTTTTAAATATTTTTAAAAAACCAATAACTTATGGCTAAAAGCAAATATAATTATCGTTTTTAATACAATCTTCAAAATGAATTTGTTTCTTATGCTTTTTGGTGGATGTTTTTTTTTTGAGATCGATTTTTTTGAAAACAGTTTTTCCTAATTCCAAATAAGAAAGTAGGAACGATGTATAGTATTTCTTTTGATTTTTGGTGTAGTTTTATTTTTACTTCAATGTATAGTCCAAATTATTTCTTTTTATAAATCCAAAAGAGTTTTTAGTAAATGTATTTTTAAAGAAAAAAAAAGCAAAAAGTAAGCCCAGTTTTGGTGTTTTGGTGCCATTTTTTTTTCGGGGATTAAAAGTCTGCCTGGGAAAACGGAGATTTTTTAAAAACCAAAATTTGTGTTTTGGGTTTAATATTCCCAAAAACTTTTTCCCATTACACAAGTTTTGTATTCCCACAATTTGAACAAAAAAAATTTTTCCCAATGATTCATCCATAGATTTAAATACATATTTTTAAGTTGAGATTTACCGTTTTAAAAATTTAAAAAAATCAGGTTTTGGTTGATCTTTTTGGCTTCCATCCCTGAGAAATGAAAGATAACTATTTTAGGATAATATAATAAATCTTTGTGGAAAAAAATTATGGGGAGTTTAGTTTTGGTTTGTCTTTTTGTATTTTCCTCTTCCCCATTTGTTCTTACTGCCGGATTTCCCTCCACGCAATAACGTTTTAAACTACTAGCTTTGGGCATTACAAATTTTATTTTCGAATATGATACCAATAAAACTAATGGTCATATATTACGGTGTTTTTAAATAAAGAAACTTTTTTTTTGGAACACGCCTTTTTGTTTAAATTTTAAAAGTACAAATTTTTTTAAACCCCTTAATTTTTTAAAGGGGTTTTCCCTTTTTTTCAAAACAAGCCCGTACAGAAAAAGATAAAAAGGATGGTTTTTTCCCACAAAAATTGTATTAAAGCCGCGAAAAAAGGGCCCGCCCTGTCCGCCAACCCCAAATTTTAAATTTTTTTTCAGAGTGATTTTAAAGGGCAGAAAACCCTGTTGAATATTCCACATGCTGGAACTAGAGTGTAGCGAGTGGCTTCCTCTGCTGGGTTTAAATTTGGGGTTTGCAGAAAATAAATTTTCACCCCGGGAACAATGCTACACTCCACTAAAGAGCGGAAAAATAGATACAAAGCTAAAAGGGGTTTAAATTTTAACAAATTTTATTCCCTTACTCTACCGCCGGGTAGTAAAAATTTTTAAAATTTTTTTTAAACTAAATATTGCTACAAGGGAAGAAACTTTTTTTTTTTTAACAGAAGCACCAAAAACAACATGGGGTTCCCCCAACCGGGGCCCCAAACCGTTAAATTTTCCTTGGTTTTAGTCGTTTCCCAAAAGCCATAAATTACTTTTTTTTTATCCCCCTGTTTTAAACTACTTTTGGGGTTATATGCATATTTACAAAACCCGGACGGGAAATTTCTAACCCCGTTTAACCCGGGGTTTGGGCAGTCTAGTCTATTGCGAGGGGCCATGCGCCCAAACTAAAAATTTTGGGTTTGGGAACCCCGGGCAGCGTAAAAAAATTGAGCTTTAACATGTACAAAGGGGAGGGGAACTTGGGGGAGATTTTAAATGTGATTTACGGATTGCTCATTTTGTGCTCTCGGGGCTAATATTAAGCTCACTTTAAAGATTTTTTTAAAAAAAACCTAGTTATCAAAAATTATCTTTATTATTATTTTTATTTTAATTAGAAAACCACGTCTTTTACCCCCGGTTGGGGTTGGGAGCATTTACGCAAAATGTTTTAATTTTGGGTGAATAAACCCCCGGTTTTTGGCCGGGGCACCCCCAAAACATTAAAAAATTTGTGATTAATACACTTTTGTCAGGTAAAGGGAAAGGGTTTGGTAATCAGATAAATGGTGGGGGCCCAAGGGATTGAACCCCGGGACCCCAGCAAGAAGTCCCACACCTTACCCTAGCCCACCGGTCCCCCATAATTCTAAAAGGCAATTTTTAATGTGTTTTTATTTACTTTATTTTTATGGTTAGATAACCCTTAAATTTTTTCCCTTTTCAACCCGCCCAAAATTTCCCAAATATACATTAATTGGGTAAACGAATAGGAATTGGGAAAGAAATAATTTTAGGTAAGTGTACTTTTTTTTAGCGGGCGGGGAGAGTAGGAAACCAGGTAGAAAAAAAAACAGCCCAGTAAACCCAACCAAAATTTCCCGAACCCAGATCTTCCCGTCGTGGTTAACCCAGTTAATTGGGAGAAGTGACGTTTTGGGAATTTAATCGAACATTTTGGATGCGGGTTTTATCAAACAAAATTAATCCAAGGGGGGAGGAACGTTTTTGGAAAATTTTAAAAAAGGGAAATCCCCCTTCTCTATCGGGGAAAAGGGGAGGAAAAACCACCCCACTTGTATGAGAGAAAAACCCCAAACCCTTTGCTATTTAATTTTCTTTTAATTTGGGTTTAAACGTGTTTTCCCCTAAACCGACTGATTAAAATTAGCTCACTTTTTTAAAAACTAACTCAAACGTTTTGGGGACCGGCATTTGGGGCCTTTAAAAGGAAATTTGGCCAAAAGGGCATTTGGCCTAAAAATAAAACCCCAAAATCTTTTTTGGCCTAAAAGGCATTTGGCCCTAAAAGGCTTTTGGGCCCTAAAGGCCTTTTGGCTTTAAAAGGCTTTTGGGCCCCTAAAAGGCTTTTGGGGGCCAAAAAGGGCTTTGGCCTAAAGGCATTTTGGCCTAAAAGGCAGGGGCCTAAATTTCTTTTTGGGCCCTTTAAAATGAAAATTTTAAAAACCCTTTCGGTTTTTTCGGAAAGAAAGGGGGTACGTTAGTTGTTTCATCTGAATTAATAGCCAAATGCCAAGGGTAGTTAAAAATATTTCAAAAAACAGGGGAAAAAAATATCTTACATAAAAACTGATCATTGTTCAAAAAAACACTATATCACCTTTTTTATAAAAGTTTTTTCCGATTTTTTTTTTCCCTTTGGTTTAATATATCTCAGGGGTCATAAATTTAAAACGAAAAACAATAAGAAAACCCTTTTCTCAGCATCGTTTACGCTGGTAAAATTAATGGTACATTAAAATTTTGGGGGGGATTTTTGGGGACAACTTTTTTCCGAAAGGCAAAATGAAAGTGGAAACCAAAAACCCAAACCCCCCCACTTTAAATTTGTCTAAAGGGTGACGCCCGATTTTGTTTAGCGCTACTGAGATATAAAATGAACATAATTTTTTTTATCAATTGTTTTAAATTAAATTAATATTTTAAATAATAGGGGGACGCATTAAATTTTTTCCCAGAAAATATACAAGGGTCTTTATAAAATTAAAAACTTAAATTATGGTTTTGACTAGACCCCTTAAACTCAAATTTTTATTTTTAGAATTTTTAAAAAAACAAATTTTTTTATAAAAAATTAGTACAGTTTTTTTTTTTCCCAAACATTGTAAACTTTTTTTTATTACGGGATTTATTAGAAAACATGGGCTATTTTAAACCAATAGGTCCTTTTTTTAAAAAACCCTATTTACTAATTTCCCCCCTTTGAAATTTTGGGCAAAGAAATTCTCGGGAAATATTTTCAATTTTTGAAAAAAAAACAAAAGATTTTTTTGGAATTTGGGTCTTTTGGTCTTTTTTTAAGTTTTTCAAAAACCGAAAAAAACAAAATGAATTTGCCTTTCAGGAGATAATTTCCCCAAGGGAAAAAAAAGGGAAAAAGTACGATTAAGCAAGGGGGACCTCCAAAATGCCAAAATTGGGGTGGGCCAACTTGGCTCTAGCGGGCCCGCCACATATAAAAAACAAAACATAACAAAATTTTTTAAGTAAATTTCCTTTGTTTTCCCATTTGTGCTCATAGGGCCCGAAAATTAAATTTGTGCATTAAAATTAAAAACCTAGGGGGCATTTAAGGGTGGGGGGTAATTTAAACCTTCCCTATATCATAAATTTGTAGAAAAAAAATTTTTTCAAGCGGGCCCGGGCCACATTTTTAAATTTCAATGTAAAAAAATTTGTATTCACGTTTTCGTTTTTCTTGTTTGTGCTTATTTTGTGGGCCCAAAAATTTAAAACGTTGGGGCTGTGAATCGGGGCCCTTTTAGATAACATTTAATAAAGGGCATCCAACTAGAGCCCCCCAAGCAAACCCCACCACTTTAACTGTTTTCTGATTTTCTAATAAAAGGGAGCACAAATACTAATTTTGGGGCAATATGAGCAAAAAATACTCATTTTTGGGCACATATGACCACAAACAAAAAACAAACGAATGTGAAAAAACAGAATTTTTTTACTTTGATATTTAAAAATGTGGCGGGCCAGCTTAAAATTAAATTTTTTTTTACGGGGTTATGGAATAAGGAAGGCTAAATTGCCCGCCACTTTAAATTTGGGTTTTTTAGTTTTTTCAAATTTTTTAAACAAAAATTTTTAAATTTTTCGGGCCATTTTAGCCCAAATGAAGCAAAAGGGTTTGGGAAAAAATTTAAATTTTGTTTTGTTGTTTTTTCAAAAAGTGGTGGGCTAGCCAGCTAAAGTTGGCCCCCCACAAAAATATTTTCAAAATTTGCCAGTTTCACAGAAAAAAATTTTTCATGTTGGGGCCCCAATAGCAAAAATTTGAGCCCAAAAAGATTAGCCCAAAAAATTTTTTTTTTTCAGAAATTGTGGGGGGCCCAAACTTGATTTTCGGGGAAAAAAGGCTAAATCATTTTTTCCCCTTCCCCCGGCCCGCACCTACAAGAGTTTTTGGGAAGGGGTTTGGGTTTTTAGGCAGCAGCCCTTTTCCCTCCCCCCTTTCCCCTAAAAATAGAAAACGACCTTGAAATAAACCAAAAAAAAAATTCATTTTTCCCCCAGCAATTTCCTTTGGGTTTTTTTTCAAACCCACAACAATTTGTTTTGAGTTTCAAAAATTTTGGGGGGGGTACCTCGGGCCCTTGCTTCATCCTTTGTTTTAAATTTTGATTAAAAAAAAGTTTTTTGATTTGTATTTTTTTGTGTAAAAGTTTAGGGATATCAAATTTTTTTTAAATATATATTTCTCTCATTTTTAAAAAGAAAGATTTTTACTATAAAATAAAATCGAGGAAAAAATGGCATACCGCGTTTTGCTAAAATTCCCACGGGTACTTAAGGTAATTTTTCCTAAAGGGGTTTCCCTTTTTTTCCACCAAACGGGGGTTTACTTTCAAAAATTTTATCTTCCTAATTCCTTTCCCTTTTCAAATTTGGGCTTTTAAAATTGGAAACATTGACTGGCGTGAAGATCAATGAAAAAAAAAACATTTCTAGAGTTTACTCTATTTACTTGAAAAACTTTATTTTAGACATTTTGAAAATACATCATATTCAAATAAAACAAATGTACTTTTTTTGAAAAATTATAATTCTTTTTTAAATTTTATTTAACATTTTTAAGATAAATACTATACTTATATATTGCCCTTAAAAAATTTAAAAAATTGAGGACTCTTTAACACACTGGCTCAAAAAGTATTCATTTTTTAACTTTTAAAATTATAAAAAATCAAAACCCTTTTTTAAAAAGGTTTTGAATAAAAGTTTGTCCCCTTTTAAATTTAAATAAAAGAAATTGATATACTTTTGTTTTTTTCCACTTGACGAGAAAAAGGGGCATTAAAAAGTTCAAAAAAAATTTTTAAATTTAACTATCAAAATTTTTTTAAATTAATTTTATCTATGTAAAATGACCTCTACTAAGGTTTAATTGAACCAGGGGCGCACTCAATGGGTGGGGGTAAAAGGGGCCCCTTCCCCCAAAAACCCTAATAATTTAAATTTAAAAACATAAATTTTTTATTTTATAATTTAAAAAAATTAGACACAGAAGGGGAGCCGAAAACATAGGTTTCCTTTTTTAAAGGGATTTGGGTTTTTAAAAAAAAAAATTTATATTCATAACCACACAAAATTAAAGTGCCTTTATATTTTTTTTTAAAAAAAGCCCCAACCATAGTAGTTTTCCATACATTGTATAAAAGGGAAAAATGTATATAACAAAGTACCCCCACCTTCTGGTAATTAATTTCTTTTTAAAAGTTTTTAGTCCTTAAAAAACAAGAAAAGGGGGTTTTTTAAAAGGGGGAAAACCTCGTTTTATAAAACTTCAGAAATCATTTGCACCCCCCCAAATTTTTGGGTTTAAAATTAATACAAAAGTTTTCGAACTGACAAAGTTTCCAGAGGGGTTTTTTTCAAGGCTTTAACATAAAATTGATTTTGCCCCAGGGGTTCTCACATTTTAGCCCCAAAGGGACCCTTTTTGAAAACAAAAAAAATTTAAATGGCCGAACTCTCAAAAAAATTTTTTTTACACTAGTATTATGATAAATTAAATAAATACTTTTAAAATTCACAAGTCTTTTAAAATTTTAAATTTAATGAATGAATTTAAAAAAAAGAACTACCCCCCTACACCCCGGGACCCCCGCGTCACTCAAAAACAATTATTTTTTTGGGTGCGAAGATTTATGAGCCCAGGTAGTTTACACGTTAAAAACAACGTACCAGTTTTTTTTTTGTGTACAGGGGTTTAATTATTTTATAACGTAATAAGAATTATTTTGCAAACAAAACAAAAACCCTATTTAAATTTGTTATTTAAATTTACACGGGCCCCCGACTTTTTTATTTTCATTTTGGATAGCGTTTTTTTTTGTATACTGAGCTAAATGTCCCGGGTTCGTTTTCCTGGAAGGTCCAAAAAAAACGTTTTTCATTGGTTAAACTGTGTTTCCCCCCTTTTCCCACAATGATGAATTAACTGTCGGGGGTTTGGATGTTGTTTTTGTTTTTGGATTTAAGTTAGTTTTTCGATTTTGGGGAAAATAATTTACATTCAAACGGTGTGCCCTGTCACTATTTTTAAAATTTTTCAAGTGTCACCTTAGCGTGAACTGGGAAAGAGGGAAGGGTTGATGGGGTGGGGTTTCCCCAATTTTTCTCCCCCCATCGAAATTTTCCTTCCTCCATTTTGGGTTAAAATTTCCCCCCCTGATAAACTTGAATTTGAACTAAAAAGAGGGTTTGCATCAAACTTCAAAAAGATTCAAAAACAATCTATTATTTTCAAAATTTGCTTAAGGGAGACCCCAAATGTTTTTAGTGGCATTCCTTTTCAAATTTTTTCCCATTGGCTTGGAGTCAATCCCCTAAAAACCCCTTAAAAAATAGTGTTTTTACAAATCCCTTTCCCCCAACACTAAAAAAGTTTCCCCCGTTACTCTTAAATATTAAATCACAATACTTTTTTTTTTCCCATTTTTATTTTCTACCCGTTTGAGTTGAACATTACACCCAATTTCCCCCTAATGAACCAGGAATGGGAAAATTTACATTTTAAAATTTAATGTCCCTACTTTTGCTAAATTAAAGAGGGGGTACCTTTTTTAGGAAAAAATTCCCTTTTTTAAACCCCCGGGCTGGGATTTTTAAAACTTAAACAAGAGGAAAACCCTTAATTTCCAATTTGGGGGGGGGCGGGGGGGGGATAAAAAGGGGGAAAGGAAAACACATATTATCCCCCAACTTTGAGGGGGGCAAATATTTTCCCAACTTATAAAACAAAAATGTAGCTGAATCTAATATTACCCTTTAAATATATAGTTTGACCCCTTTTAACATTAATATAAATTAAAGACTTTCACAAATACTACAAATTTTTTTTATAAATGGGGCCTACTTACAAGGGGGTTATTAAATTTATATTAAAAAATTTAACAAAAAATTTTAAGGTAAACTTACGTCAAAAAACCTTAATTTTTTTCCCTTAACTTGCGTATTTTAAAACATTTTTGGGGGACTACAATAAACTATGTTTTTGTACAAAAAAATTTTATGTGTGTCAAACACCCACGTGTTTTTTTAAATTTAAAAAAAAAGTTCAAAGTTGTTTTAAGTTGGCACGGATATCATAAAATATATCCCCCGGGCAGGGGGGAGATTTCTTTTTCCAGACAAAAACTGCCCCACATTAAGGGAAGCGAGATCGATTTGGAAAAATAAGGTTAAAAAAATGCATGTGTAAAAATCTTGCAGTTAAGAAAAACTTTTTAAAAAAATAATTAAATTCCCCTTAAAAGGGGGATTTTTCCAAAAAGTAAAAAAAGGGGGGTGACATTTTTACCCGCCATGAAACCCACTTATTATTTGTTTCGTAAATTTTAATACAATGCCTAGTTCAGGGTGATATTTTTTTCCCCTTTGGATAACTTTTTTCGGGGGACATCACAAATAGGGCGTTTTTTAAATTTGCTTTTTTAAGAAATTCAGAGTGGGGCTAAAGGGCTTGTTCATATTCTTAGGTAAAAAAATGTTCTGAGAAAATAAAATTAAAATCATGATTTTCCACTCTTTCAAAGGGAATAATTTCTTTTTGACATCAAAATTTTTTGGGGAAGCCCATGGGTAAAAACCCCCAAATCTCTTAGTTTTACTTTTTTTCCCATACGGAAAAGGGAAACAACGTTTAACCCGGCATTTTCTTAGTATCGGTTTGACCCTTTTCGAAACCCTTCACGCATAAATAATAAGAAAGCTTACAAAAAAATACAAACTTTTTCTATTACATTGATTTTTGGAAACCCTTTACTTGCAAAATAAGAATTATTTAACGGCGCACCCCCCCGGGGTGGCGTAGATAGCAAAACGCGCTAGTCTTTGTTGACTCAACTGCTGAGGATGGGGAATCGAGGTTTGAACCCGGGTTTGGTAAAATTTGGGGGGTGGTTTTTCCTCAAGGGTTTTTTCCACCCCCCCTCCACGCAAAAGCGGGTTCCTTCCACAATTAAAACCTTCCCCAATTTCCCTAATCCTTTTGGGTTTAATTAGTACTTGGGCTTTTAAAACCCCAAACGGGAAAGAAAGACGTGGGGCCAAAATTTAAAATTTTAAAAAAAAGTGTTGCAAAACATGCCCACATGATTAAACAGAAGCAAGTTTGGTTTCCGAGCAGACGTTACAGCAGGCCTGCTTTTGGGGGTTTAGAGCTGAGTGCGGGCCCGGTTTAAAAGTGAACGACCCTTTCCCCTTTAAAAATTATACCCCTTGTAAAAGGAAGGGGCCCCATCAAGATGACCAAAAAAACCCTTTTAAAAATTTTAAAAATTTTTCTCGGGTTAAGTTGGGGAAAATTTGCAGGGGGAAAGGGGGAAAGCTTGGGGGTTCAACATTTTAAAAAAAAAAAACTAATTTTTTAAATTTACTTTTTGAAATTGCAAAATTTAAATGTATTAATTGGGTTGGGGGAAACAATAAAAAAAAAAACATTTACATAAAAAATAAAAATAATAATAATTATTTTATTTTTAATTTTATTATTTTATTATTATTATTATTTTTATTTTTATTTAAAATTGCATTCTGAAAAAATTTGGGTTGGTGGGGAAGTAAAAATAGAAAAAAAAAATTTTTTGAGAAGGAAAAAAAAAAAATTTTTTGACAGAAAAATAAAGATAATTTCAAATCCCAGATACCAAAATAACGTTAGACTTTTAAATTTCTAAAAGTGGGTTGGGAAATTTTAGGGGAACCCAAAAAATCAAAAAAATTTAAATAAAAAAACTACTTCATCACAGTGCAGTGCCCAAAAAAAATTTGAATTTTGGCATCCCCCGTAAATGCACCACTCCAAAAAACAAATTTGTCTGAGCATTTTAAAATGTAACCCCATGAAATAAAGGGGGGAGGGGGGGGGGGGAGTTAAAAAAAAATTTTTTAAATCTTATTTTAAAAATTTCAAAAATTTGGCGGCAGGTAAAGAACAATTTATAAAAAAGAAAGTATTCAAAAAACTATGTTTTTAAATGGGATTTAAAGAAATTATAAAATTGGGGAGGAAAAGGGGAAAATTTTTCCCAAAAACCCAAATTAGAAAAAATTTACTAACAGAAAAATTTTTAATTTGTAAGTGAGGTGCTTGAAATTAGAGTAAATTTTTTCCAAATTTAAATTTCCCATTTTTTTATAAATTTAAACAAATTTCTTTGGGTTTTTTCATTTCAACAATGTCTCTGGAAACCGGCAAATATTGATGAAAAGCCCTGCATATATATATATAAAAGATTTTTATATAATATTATTTTTTAAAAAGATTTTACTTTTATATGTAGAAATTAATTTTTTGGTTTCCCCTTTAAACATAAAAATTTTTCTCGCCTCATACGTTTTGAAATTGTTTTTTTTGGGTTTAGTTTAGTCAGGGTTTCTCAAACTGCGGGGCGCAAAGGGATTTCAGATGAGGTGTAAACCCAATTTCTCACTTCTTTCGACTTGCCTAAATTATTTTTTGACAAAAAAAATTTAATATTCTGTTAGGCCTATGAAGCAAAAAAATTTAAATTAATATCTTCAAAAACCTTACTATTTTTATAAATTTCCCCAAACTCTTATCAGAAAAAAAATTTTAAATAAATTTAAAATAAAAAAATGTCTCATTTTGAAATTTTAACGTAAAAAAGTTATTTTTATTCTAAGAATAAGAGTTTAAAAATTTTAATTTTATGTTCATATAAGGCTCAAGATTTAAAAGATTTTGAAAAAAACCGTTTTAGTTGATTTGCTAAAAAAAAGATTTTTATCCCCAAACCCTTAAAAATGGAGCAAAAGCCGGGGGGAAAAACCCGAGTAAGTTAAAAAGGGTTAAAAAAAAATGTTTGTTTTTTTTAATTTTTTTTTTTAATTTTTTGCAAAATTAATAAAAAATATACTTAGAAAGACGAAAAAAATTTTACTTTGGCACTTAAAAAAAATATTTTCCCAAAAATTCAAAATAAAAAAAAAATATTAAAAGGGTTTGTGACCAAAATGTATGGGGCTAATTAATAAAAAAGGGGACGGGTCCCAAAACTTTTTATTTTTTTGGTACAAAACGGTAAAAAAATTATTTTTAAATTAGCACCCCCCTCTTACTACCCCGTTCGGGTTAGCATTTAGGGCTAATGTGAAAAGGGGGTGGGGGTTGTTTGGGATAAAATAAAGGGCCCAAACATTTTTAACGTGGAATCCGAACCACGGTGGGGGGCCTGGCACTCCCCCCACATTAAAAAAAGGGGCTTGTAAAAAATTTAGAAAAAAAAACCTTTTGGCAATGAAAAAAGTTCAACAAACAAAAGTGGTACTACAGTATAATGGACGTGCTGTATCCCTTTGGGGGAAGTAGAAAATTTAAAAAGAAAAGACATAAAATTTTGAAAGGGTTTTATTTTAATTAACTTTTTAAAACTAAACACTACACACCTCGCCTTTATTAGCATCACTACAAATCTTAACGAATTTTTCCAAAAAGACAGCAAAACATATTTTAAAAAAGGGCAAATAATTAACTTTAAAAAAAGTGGGTTTGGCCTAAAAGGCTTTTGGGGCCAAAAAAGGCGTTTGGCCAAAAGGGTCTTTGGCCAAAAAAGGCTTTTGGGCCTAAAAGGCATTTGGGCCAAAAAAGGGCCTTTTGGCCCCAAAAAGGCTTTTGGCCTAAAGGCATTTGGCCTAAAGGCGTTTTGCCTACCTTTAGGCCAAATCCCCTTTTAGGCCAAATGAGGGGTACCCAAATCGATAACAGCCCCAAATTCCACCCCCCGGGCCTTTAAATTTATCACTGAAAAAAGGAAGAAACCCTTTTTTTCCCCCAATGAAAATTTGTTTCAACCATCCAGGAATAAAACCCTTGGCCCTTTTAAATCAAAAAGGGAAACCATGCAATTTGATTGATGTAAAGTGTCGGCCCAACCTTCAAAATTGATGACAACAAAGTTCCCATTCGAGTTTTTAACGACGGGTTTTTTCTCACCCTTTTTCCCCCCATTTAATGGGGTAAATTGTTTCTAAGATACCCCCTATTATCTCTAAAAACCCAAACCAAGTCTTTCCCATTTACGGCGTCCGTCTCAAAAATGGGACTGGATCGTTTTGTAAAAAGGGGATGTAAAGGGCTCAAATTTAAAACCTTTCCCCGCACGGGTGTTTTTCCCACATTTTATTCACCCCAAAATCTCCCCAAGCTAAGGTTGTTTGGCACTTAATCTAAAGTCACGCTCCAAACATGGAAACCAAAAACCATAAAAAATATTAACCAAGTAAAATACTAGAATCCCCAATGGAACATTTTTTTAAAACAAAAAAATCTTGTAGGATCATCAAAAGTAAAATTAAAAACATTTTTTTTTTAGGGAAAATTTTAAATTAAACAGAAAAAAAAAATAGCCAAAACGGGAAAAAAATTCTTTGCCTTTTTATAGTTTTAACCCCCAATCCACGTCCGAAGGGAATTTTTATTATTTTAAACCCTTTTCTTAATTTGAGGGGAAACCCTTTTGGGGGGTTAAAATGGCCTAAGGCGCCATACTCTAAACGGGACCAAAATTCCCGATGATGGTGGGGAAATCGGGGTAAAAACCCCGGTGGGGGGGTAAACTGCGGGTGTTTTTCCCAAATTTTTCCCCCAACCTCCAACACAAATTTGAGAAAATTTTCCTCAAATTTTCTGCCCCCCTCATTACCCAAACCCTACTTTTGGGGGTTCCGTTTAATTCGCGAATGTTAAATTTTGGATTTTTTCTTTCAGATTTTCATTTTTTCGGGTTTCCCCTTGTTTTGCAAATTTATGCTGGAATTTCGCGATTAATTCGCAAAATCGGCTTTTTACCCGGCGATTTTCGCGTTTTTAAACCCGTTTGCCCGCGATAACCCGGGGTTTTTTGGGTCGGATTTTGGGCATTCGCGCAAATATTTTGGGAAATTAAAAAAAATACATTTTTGTGAAATTATTTTGTCTTTGTGATTTACATTTTTTCCCCGGGCCCAGCCCGTAAATCTTACTTTTTTAAATAAGTTAAACAGCACATTTTTTTGCGGACTAGGTTTTTTTACTTTTTTTCCCCCAAACAAAATGTAATTTTTGGTTTTCACCCCTTTAGTTTAGTTTCCCTGTTTCAAACATTGTCCGGGAAAGTCATTTTAAAAAACCCCAACAAAGTCACCTTAATCACAAAAGTTTGGAAAAAACCCAACTTTTTTAACGCTTTTGTTTCATTAAAATTTTTTCCCGTCGCAAAAATAGGATTTTTTGAATTCCCCGCTTATTCCCCGCTTTGGGAAATTTAAAAAAGGGAAATTTGGGGTTTTTTTAAATTCACCATAAAAGCAGGGTTTCTTGTTTCATTTTTTAGCTAGTACTATGAGTATAACCCGAAAAAAAAAAATGGGACGAGGCCCAAAAAAAAAAAAAATTGAGCGAGAATCCAAGATTTTTTTTAAGGGTTTTAAATTTGGGGAAAAAGGGAAAATTGACACTTTTCAATTTTAGAGAAAATAGCGAAAAAATTTTAAGGTCTTTAAAGACAGGGGTTTTTTGGTTTTAAAACTTTTTTTAAATTATACTCCTTAAATAAATGGTAGGGAAACCCCCAAAGACTTTTTCACTCCATTTTTTAAAAAAAAGGGGATATAAAAACCCATTTTTTAATTAAAAAACGAAAAATATATACTAGAAAAACCTGAACAAAAATTGCGCTATACCCCACTAAAAGGGAAACCCCAAACCTTTTTTTGCCCCCGGGTTTTAAAAAAATTTTATAATTTTTTTTTTATTGTTATTTGTTATTGTTATTATTATTAGTATTATTATTTTTAATTTTATTTTTTAATTTATTATTATTTTTATTATTATTTTTATCATTTTTATTACACCCGGTTTTACACCCTTTTGGGGGATACCCCAGTTACGCTAAGTGTAATGGTAGGGGGGTTTGTGAAAATAAAATAAAGGGAAATTTACATTTTTTACGGGGAATCCAAACCAAACGGGGGGCCCCCTGGCATTCCCACATTAAAAAATTGTTTTGTCAGGGTGGAGGGGGGGTTTTTTGGTAATCAAAATAAATCAGTGCCGGGACTGAGGATTAAACCCCCGGGAACCCAAAGCACAAAAAGCCCGGGAACCCCTTCCCCCCCTAGACCCCCCAGATCACCCAATTTTTTTATTTTTTTTTTTTTTAAAGAATCAAGTCCTCATATGAAAATTTTGGGCCCAAATAAAAAATATTGTTTTTGGGTCCCAGGGGTCAATACTTCGTAAAAAATTTTTCGACTTCCTGTTATATTTTTTTGGCCTTTTATTGGTTTGCACATCTTAGGGTTACGCATTGCTTTTAAATTTCCCGTTTAAAACTTTTACCAAAAAAAAAATTAAATTTGCCCTATGAGTAAAAAATTATATCAAAAGGGATCTTTGCTTTTAAAAAAAAGCCCCCTAAAAATTTAAAAGGAAAAAGAATATTCATTTAAATGGCGACCCACTTTTTAAATTATTTACTTACTCTTTTGTATTATAGAATTATTGTTTTAAATTTTTAAAATAGTATTTCTTTCAACTAAAACTCAAAAATTAAATTAAAAATTTTTTACCAAATTTCCCAAAAAATTTATTGATTTTAAAAAAAATAAAATTTCAATTTTTAATAACACTACAATTTTGGGCAATGATAAGTTATTTCTTTAATTAAAAAGTTGCGGAGATAGGGAAAATTTCCGTTTCTGAAATATCCAAAAAGGTCATTTTTTAATGGGAAAATGAAAAAAGCCATTTTATTTATTACCTTTTCAACGCCTAAATACAAATTTTAATAAAAAATCTTAGACCCGATTTTGGGGTAAAACTATCATTTCTTTTTTGCCCTTGATCAAATTTATTTATTAATTTTAGATTTAAACAGACACGCAAACAAACGGCATTGCCAAAATTTTTTTTTTTAAAGGATTAGAGATTTAAGAAAATTTTGACATCCGTAAACTTTCTCATAGAGTTTTTTTTACGGCCACGATACTTTCCGTTTGGTTTTGAAAAGTTAAAAAAAATATATTTTTTCTAATAGCTTGAAAAAATTTTGGTTTTTCATAAAAGTATTTTTTCAAATAAAAAAATTTTTTTTTGGGAAATGTATGAAATTACTTATCAGGGAAAAAAATATGAATATCTCAAAAAAAGCAACGGAGATTGATACAAAATGAAAATTTTACGCATGGGACCGAAACCCCTTTAAATTCTTTTTTGACAAAAAATTGAAAGTATAAATTTTTTTTAAAAAATTTAAAAAATGTTTAAAAAGGGGATTAATAAAAGATCGTTAGGGGCCTTTTTTGTTAAATATATTTTTTCTCTTTTCGCCCTGCATTAAACTACCAAAAATTTTAAAGATTTGGGATAAAAAATTCCAAAAAAAACCCTGGGGAACCCCTTATAATCCCTAGATAAAAGGGTTTTGGGCCCAAAATGGGAAAAAAGGGTTTTAAAGGCTCTAGCCCAGGTACAGAAGAAATTAAAAAAACCACTTTTTCAAAGGGGGAAAGGGGGGTTGGGGTTTTTAAACCCCGAAACTCATCAAAATCCGTTTTTGGGATTTTTTTGACGATAACAAAAAAACTATCTAAAAAAAAGGCCCAGCGAGAAAAAAAAAATTTCATTTTTAAAACATTTTAAAAACAAAAAAGCATTGTACGGGTTTTTTTCAAATTAAGTCCACATTTTATTGGGGGTTTAATTTTTTTATAACATTTTTTATTAAATTTATTTTTAAAAGCTATAAATTATCGTTTTTGGGATGTTTTTATTTTTTAAGGGGTGCAAAAAAATGGAAATTTTAAAAACCCTTTAAAAAACCCGTGAAAACTATGGGTTTAAAAAGGCTTTTGAAAAGGAAATAAATTATTTTTAATTTGAACCCTTTTGAAAAAAACAAGGGAAAATTCGTTGTTTTTTAAAGTTCCCCTCCCAAAACTTAAAAATTAAACATTATTTTTTCCCTATTTTAAAAAATTTTTAGATAACATTTTAAATGAAAAAAGGAACCATATATTGAAAAACCTAAAATAAAAGCAAGCCCATTTTTGCCCCAAAACAAGTTTTAAAATTTCAATTTTATTTGTAAAAGCTTGACTTTTTTCACTCCATTTTCCGCAGCCAAAACACATTTTTTTTTTTAATTTTTGATATGAACCTGTTTTGTTTTTTGTTTATATTTTGGGAAAAAGGTTCATAAACCCCACTCAATCCAAGTCACCAAGCTTTTTTTTTTTGTTCTTTAAATTTTTTTCAATAGTTTCGTTTCGGCAAGAAGACCCCAAAACCCCCGGGGGGAAAGGGGGATGGTCAGCTAGTATTTGGGTTTGGGCGAAAAATTAAGGGTAGTTTAGGGCATGTGAAAGGGGGGTTGGGCTTTGCTAGAAACACAAAGAAAAGTGCTAAAAATCCCCCAAAAGGTGTTTATTTTTAAAGGATTCAATATTTCAAACGAAAGTAAAGATTATTTTGGTAAAATAATTTTAAAAATATCGAAAATTTTTTGTGTTCAGATCACTTTTTAAATTCGTAAAAAAGGGTTAAAACCTTCGTTTTAAATTTTTCCAAATTTTCCATTTTTAAAAAAAATTTTAAATTTCTATTGGGGTTGCACTTTCTGATGGGTTATCGCATGTCTATTAAATTTTAATTTAAATTTTCTACCAAAAATGGGGTAAATATTGACTTTTTAAGGGTCTACAATGATAGAGAAATAATTTATGAAAAATTTTTTCCCCAAAAGGGGTTTAAAAAGAAAAAAGAGCATAAAATTTTTGAGGGACGAACTTATTTAATTACGCTTTGGCATTAGAAAATTTTTGGGTTTAAGCTTTAATTATTTTCTCTGAAAACCAAAACAAAACAAAATTATATTAATATAAAAAGGCCCAATATTCAGAAATTATTATTTTATAAAAATATATTTCAAATAAAAGTTTTTAAATTTTTAAATTTGCATTAAAATTTTTGTAATGTTTAAGTTATTTATTTATAATCAAATAGTTGCGGGAGAAATGGTAATTTCCGTTTTTTTGAAAAGTTAATTTAAAATTCTTTTTAATGGGAAATTGAAAATAGCTTTTTTTTTTTTTAATCAACCCCTTTGGTAACAAATTTTTTAATTTTAAAAATTTTTTAAGTATTTTGGGGGAAAAATCAAATTTTTTTCTCTTTTTCGCCCTTAAAAAAACCTACTCTTAATTTTAGGGTAAGATGGGAAAAACACAAAACAGACCCCATGAAAAAAACACTTTTTGGGGCGCGGGGTTTTCAAAAACGTAAACATCCATCAACATTTTCAGGTTAGTTTTTTTTTAGGGTTTCGCATCCCAAAACCTGGGTTTTAAAAAATATGTATTTTTGGTATAGCTTGATAATTTTTTGATTTTAAAAAAATATTTTTAAATTATAATATTTGTTTTAATAAAGGGTACATACATTTTGAAATGAAAATTTTAAATATCTAAATTTTCGGAGATATTTTAAAACAAACTAGAATTTACGCATCAGACCAAACCCCAAAAAGGGGCTTTGATAAAAAATGAGAGTAGCCATTTTTTTTTAAAATTTTAATAAAAGCTTAGAAATTAAATTTTATCAAAATGTTAGACCCAAATTTTTTGTTAACTGGGTTTTTTTATCTTTTGCACTTAATGAAACTCCCTTTTAAATTTTTTGGGTTAAAAAAACCCCAAATTAAAAAAAATCCCTGGGGGGCAACCCAAAAAAAAATTCCTAGATACCAAGTTTACCCCAAACCCGGTTTTAAAATATTTTAAAGGCTCAAACCCGAGGTACGGACAAACAAATAGACAAGAGACGGCTTTGGGCGAAACCCAAATTTTTTTTATTTTGGGTCATGAAAGGGCGACTTTCAAAAAAAGGGGGTTTTTCGTTTTTTTTTTTGATCACAGTAAATTTATTTCCCGGGTAAGTTAGCGCGAAAGTAAAAAACACATTGTTTTTTAAAACGAAAAATTATTTTTAGATAAAAAACAATACAAAACAATGTATTTTTTTAAATTGTTTGAAAAAATATATTTTTTTTAATTATTATATTTTCCCTCCGAAAAATTTTTTCCATTTAAAAATAAAAAATTTATACTAAATTTATAAAAATAGTTTTTAGAAAATCAAAAATTTTTAAAATTAATTTAAAATTTTCCCTATGTTACGCACAATAAATATTATTTCCATTTAAAAAAAAAATTTTGGGAAAAAAAAATCCATGGCTTCAGAAAAAAATTTTACTAAAATGATTTAGTTGTCGCCATTTTGTTGCGAAGAAAATTTTGTCAATTTTTTGGGGAAAAAGGGGTGTTTTTGGTCAGCACAAAAAAAACCTGGGCCCCATTACTCTCAGTTTTGTAAAATCGGAGCTTCTTTTTACTGTATTTAAATCAAGAAGTTCCTCTTTTTCCCCCACAGGGTGATTTTACCCTGTTCCAGACCCAATGTTTCCCCCAAAAAATTTTCTGGAGGGGGCCGAGGATTGAACACTTTTTCTTTGATGGGTAATCGGGAAAAAACCTGACCATTAGACCACAAGGTTTTTCTAAACTTTGGGTTTAAAACATTTTTATTTTTTGTTCATCCTTGAATATAAATTTTTAAAAAATTTAATTACCCTTTAAAACCTAATAATTATTTTTTATTTTAAAAATTTGGGTTTTCCCTTTTTCCTTTGCTCGGGGAATCTAAAAAGTATTTTTGTTATTTTAGTTTTTTAAAAATTTAAACCCAAAAGGAAAAAGTAATCAAATTTTTAATCTATATTTAAATATTAATATTTTTTGGTTTAAAAATTTAAAAAAACTGAAATTAGGGGAAAAATTTAAAAATATAATTAAACGTGTTTTAAAAATCTTACATTTCTTTTAAAATTTAATTTAAATTTTCTTTATACAAAAAAATCTTTGAACTCCAACTTTTTGGTGTAGAAAAAAAAAAAGGGAAAAAAGAAAAAAAAAGAGGTGACTAAAATAAATGGTTTTTAAAAGGGGTTGAGAAAAATTTAAAAGTTAAACGAACCCGTTTACCGTATTAAAAGGGGTTAAAACTTTTCAACTTTGCGTCCAATTTTGGGGACCCCCCCCCCCGCCCCCCCATTCAATTGTTTTTTTTGGGTTTTTTATAATAAAATAACATAAACCAATCAAAATTCCAAATTTTAAATTTTTTTTATGTTTTTGGGTTTTTTCTAATAACTCATGGGGGGAAAGCCCAAATATCAAAACTAAAATAAAAATTATGATTTTTTTAAAATTTTTTATAATTTATTTTTCCCTACAATTTCGGGGATAACCATGAAAACCCCCAAATAAATATAGCAAATTAATAAATTTCAAAAAAAAAATTTTTAAACCCCCAAACATAAATTAACACTTTAAGTTGAGTGCATAAACTAAGAAAATACAAAGAAAACTCAATTTTTTTTTATCTAAAAATTTTACAAAAATTATTGGAAAAAATTAGAATTAGATTTTTAACAAAGACAAAAATGAAAAAATTTGGCTTTTTAAAATGAAAAATTTTGCCCCGGGCTTCCCCAAACATTTATTTTTACTACTAATAAAAGTTTTTGTAAAGGGGATTTTTAAAATTTCAAACCCCCCAAAAATTTTTTTGGGATTAAATTTTTTTTAATTTGAAAAATTTTTTTAAAATTATTTGTAGTTGCCCTTTATACCTAAATGTTTAAAAAATTTTTCAATTTTCTATTTCATTTTATTTTTTTAAAGGAAATTTTTTTTAAATTAGTGATTAGGGAAGATATCGTATTTAAACCTTGGGGGGTTTAACTATGGGGTGTTTTTCCCTTTTAAGGGGGGTTTTTTTTTCACCTCCATAAAAAATTGGGGAAAACTTTTCCTTAAAATTCTAGTTTTCCAAACCCCCTTAAAACGGGGATAAAATTTTTCCCGTAAAAAAAGTTTTTAAAGTGTATATCCCGAATGGGTAAAAAAGAAAAAAAATGGGTTTAAAAAAAACGGGGGTCCCCATCTTAAACACCCCCAAGGGTTCCCTTTTTCTTTTTTTCTTGATCATTGAAGTTACTTTAGTTATCAAAAAAATGTATGTGGATTTTATTTTATCTTTTTCTTTGTTTTTTTCGGGAGGTATTCTACCCTTTTTAATTGAAAAATTTCCCTAAAATTTGTCAAATATTAATGTGAATTTAAAAAAACCAACACAAAATATAATCTCTCTTTGGTTTTTGGATTGAAAGGTATCCTGAAATTACTCTTTGGATTGCATTTTAAAATTTGGCGTAAAGGGAAAAGACAAAAAAATATCTACATTCAGAAAGGGAAATAAAAACATTGATCAAATGGTTTAAAAAAATATATTTTGAAAAATACGATTTTAAATTGTATTTTGAAAGAAAAACTTTAAATTTTATCTTATTTGTTAACTGAAAGGGTCAAACAAACCAGGCAAGTTTCAGAGAAAAGGGTTTTTGGTTTTTTGAGTTTTTAAAAAAAACATACAGACACCAACTCATTTTTTTATATATTTTTTTAATGATAATTTGCAAAAAATTTCTATAAATAATATAATTATCTTTTATAAAATATATATTATGTAAAAAATTAAAATTAATTTCTATTTTAAAAGTTTTTATGAAAATTTTTAAATAAAAAATGTTTTTATAAAATGTATATATATTTTGTTTTTAAATTTTGTATATATATTGTTTTAATATATTTATTATATAAAAAAGCATAAAATGTATTTTATATTATGTAAGTACTTTAAAAAAAAGGGGGGAAAAATTGTATGCTTGTTACTGTATTTATTAAATTTAAAAAAAATTGTATAGTGTATGTAAACCTTTACAAAAAAATTTTAAGTTTGAGGTATTTAACGTAAATTTTTTAAACCCGTTTTAAATTACATCAGCATCGTTTTTATAAACTAATTTAAATCTAAAAACCGAAAAACAACACCCAGCCCCCGGCCGTTAATTAAACACTGTAAAGGGGTTTTTGCCCTATATTTCACCAACGTACATTTTTACCCATGCCAGGGAAAATTTAGATTTTCCCCTTTTTAAATTTAGCAACATAAACGTTACCCCACTGAGCTAAGGTTTGGAGGAAAAAGAAAAAACAAACATTAAAAATTTTAAAAGTTTTTTATAATTTTTGTCAGGGGTCGGTTTGCGGGGAGACTAGCCCAATTCCCCGTTTAGCCCCATTGATCTACTTTATTTATTATATAAAAAAAACCATTTCCAAAGCTGACACAAAATTTTCTTTTCCCTTTCGATTTCCGATTTACAAAATGGGGGAAAAGGAGGTGATTAAAAATTTTTTCAAAGTGGTTTCCCCATCTCTTCCCCGTTTTCGATTTTTGACAGATTTTTCCTCCCAAAACTATTCCTTTTGTCTTTTACCTTGGAAATATAGTCCTTTCTACTAATTACACTATAGTGTTGGTTATTCATTCATAAACGCCAAAATTTTTTTGATACACCTTGGTTTATTCTGAGCTATACTTTTAAAAAATGCAAAGAGTGCTAAAAAATATTAGAATATGTTCCAAAAAAAGATTTAAGGGTTTTTTTAGATAAAAAGGAAAAATTTTTTACCCAAGAATGCTTTTGGTCTAAATAAATTTTTTTAATAGTCAAAAAACAGAATTAATATAAACAACTAATCGGGTTTTTTTAAACAACAAAATAATTTTGGGTTTATTTTTTTAAAAACCGCAAGACTTTTCTAACAGAAATTTATCATCGAAAAAGCTGGATATTAAAATTAATGGTCCCAACGCTTCTTATTTAAAAATATTTTAAAGTAAAGGAGATGGGTATAGTATTTTAAAATAAAAAAGGGAAAAAACTAGTTTAATTTTATTTAGTGTTGTAAAAAAACTTTTGAATTATTGTAAACTGTTTCGCGGCCCCTGAAACTTAAAAGGGTCACTTTAAAAAATTGACTTTTTAAATGCAATGGCAAAGATAAAAGGGGAGGTGTCCCAGGAGTGGTTTTTTTCCCCAAATTAAATTTTCCCAACCCCCCCCCCTAATTTTCCACGCAAATGAGGGTAACTTCCTCCAAAAAAATTTATTCTTCCCCCATCCCTAACCTTAAACTTAATCAGTAAATGTGATTTTCAACCTGAAAGGTAATTAAAAACGCATTGTTTAAAAAAAAGTTTTTTTTTATTCCCAAATGTATTACTCCCGTGGCATTAGGGAAAGCGAAAATTTTATTGCCCCACTTTCAAAAAACGCCATTTTTCCCTATTTTGAGCTATTCTGGGCCATTCCCCTCAATTTAAAAACCCATCTCTACCTTAAACAAGTTCTATTCAGTCCACCTAATTACACCCTATCCCTACCTTGAGTAGTTTTTATCCTTCCCTCCTTATTAACCCTATCTTTTAAACTTGAAAAAATTTTTATCCAGTTTCCCCCCAAATAAACCCTACCACTAATTTTTAGCTAAATTCCCCCCCATCCCCCCCATTACCCTATCTGTTTCAGGTCCATTAAAATCTGTCCTCCTATCTTTGTCTGGTTTTTTCCCGTCCCAAAACCCCCGAATAGGTTTTTAGGGTTCTTCCATTCACGCTGTATGGCCTGGCCCCCCTGTAATTTTAAAGAGACTTTTTTGGGCCCCAAAAATTTGTGATGAGTTTTCCCTGTTCCCCGCCTTTTAAAGGGAATGTTTTAACCCCTCAAGCAAGATTTTATTAAATACTGAAGAAAAAGGGAATCAACAATCATTCTTGGTTTTTTTAAGTACCGGGTTTAAAATATTTCTTTACAGTTTCATGTGTCTTTCTTTTTTTTAATTCTGTTTGGAAAGTTTTTTTAAAAATTAAAACTTGACAAAAAAATAAATCACAAACTTATTTGCGGAAAGATAAATTTCTGGCTTTTAAAAAAATTAAAAACATAAAAGCTGATGCAGCCTTTTGGGAATTTTTTTTCCCAAAAAAAAAAAAATAAAAAAATAAAATTTTAGTAAAAATTGGGAGGGAAACAGTATAGTTTTCCCGTAATTTTCATACGCCAGGAGATAGTTTTTTGTACATCCCTAAAAATTTAAAAACTACAAAAAGCTCTGGGGGGACATTTATATTTTGGTGTGTGTGTTTTAAAGTGGTAGGTTTTTTCGTTCCCCTTTTCGTTCCCTGTATTGTGGAGAGATAGCTTGGGAAAAAGTTTGGGTTTTGGTAAGAAAAACATTTAAAAAATACAAACATTGATTTCAATTTTTCTTTACATTTGTATTATTAATTTATAGGAAAGGGGGGTTCTGATCATGGGAAAAATGAATTTTAGACTTTTGATTTGGCCCCATTAAAAATATAAAAATGATCAATTAAAAATTTTTTTTTTAAACATAAAAAAGTTTTTTCCTTATTTTTAAAAAAAAACTGTAAATTTTGTTTAAAATATTTGTCAAAGCTACCTTTCATACACTGATAAAAAAACACTTGACAAATTTGGTCCCATTTTGTTTGGGTTTTTAAAATATGGGATCGGTTTTGGGTTTTAAAAAGTAAAAAAGTTTGATCATATTTTAAATTTTTGTTTATTAAGCCCCGATTTTTAAAACGCCCTTTTTTTAATTTTACTGGGAATTTTTAAAAATTTTTTAAAAAGGTATTTATTTTTCCAAGACAAAAAAAACCTTTTCTATATTTTGCGGTCAAAAATTTCTTTTGGGGTTTTCCCTTTTTAAAAGCTGATTCCCCTTTCCTTTTACATGGGGGGGGTGATTTCGCTTCATTTTTGAGGGTAAGTCATTATTTTAATTGTTTATTTTAAAAAAAGGTTTTTAAGTTTTTCCCTGAAAATCAAAAAGGGGTTGGGTTTTTAAATTTTAAATTTTTTTTTTGTTTCGTTAAAAATTAATGGGGGTTTTATCCCCGGCATTGTTTTTTTGGGGGTTTAAATTTAAATTTTTTCATTAAAAAGGTTTAAAAAATTTGATTTTGTGTTAATTGACTTTTTAATCTTCAAGGGCCCTTTGGGCTAAGGCTTTAGATCTACATTGTTCGTGGTTTTAAATGACTAGGTTTTTAAAAAAAGGGTTGGTTTTTTTTTCGGTTTACCCCGGGTACACTTGGAGTAGTTTTATTTTTAAAAAAGAGTGCAAATTTTCCCTTTAAACAGTCCCTTATCACAACGTTTTAGTTTTTGGGTTAAATTTAAAAAAAATAAAATTTTTGAACCACATTTAGAAATTATATCTATTTAATTTTAAAAATTTAAAATTTCTTATTGGTTTTTTGTCGAAGTCAATTTTTTGGGGGGGGTTTGCAAAAATAAAAATTTTTGGGGGGCTTTTAAAACATTAAAACTTTCCTTTGCATAGAAATTTTGTTTTTATATTGACTTTCTATTCAGAAACAAATTTTTATATCGACAATAATTTTAAACTTTGACAACAAAAAAATTTCCCGTTAAAAAAACCTTTTGTTCAATTTTTTTTTAATTTGGTGTTTTAATATGTTCACTAGGGCCCACCCTGAAAACCTTAATTCATAATGACAATCCCCTTTAAAAGGGATAATCGCAACCCCGAAGGTGGGCAGTCCAAAAATTTAACGCAATTTTCAGTTTTAAAAACGTCACATTTTCAAAATTTAAAGCTCACAAGAATTAAAAAATTGAATTTAAATTTTATTTCAATTGGGATTTGTAAAGTAAAAATTTTTAACTTTCAGTTGGACTAAATCGTTTAATAATTTTTTCAATAAAATACTTTTTACATATTTTTAAAAAATACATTAAATAAGTTTAAAATATCTTTAAAATAGTAGCTGGTTTCCCGCGGCTTTGCTCGCGTGGGAAATTTTAATTTTATACAAATACGAAAATTTACATATGTAATTTTTAAATTTAAATTTTAAAAAATTACGTTAAAGTTGATGACCATAACTTTACCTAAAATTTAAAAATAATGCAGGTTTCCCATACAAACTTTCACCCCCCTTTTTTACCCCTTTTTAAAAAAAATTTTTTTAAATTCCTGAAAACGTTTTATTTGTTTTAAAGTCCCAAAAACCGAAATAAAAAAATTTTTTAATTTTTGTAAATTTTAAAAAAGACGGAAATTTCATAAATTTTTATCATTTTTCCCATTTGACTCCTTTGGGGGGGAAAATTTTTTAAAAAACCCTTTTTTAGTTGGGTGCCTACATAACCAAAAAAAATGTCAGTCCCCAATTTCATTTCTTTTAAACTTGATAGTTTTTTCGCCGGCGATGATGAATCAGTCGTCAGTCCCATCCCAAAATTTTACCCCCTTTTTTTCCAAACCCTTGTTAAATAAAATTTCCAAAATTCCTGAAAAATTTATTTTTTTGTTTTACGTCAATAACCGAAATATAAAAAATTTTTTTTTATGTAACTTCAAAAGGGGCGGACTTTATACATATTATCATACATATCATTCCCCCATTTTTACCCCCTTTTGGGGTGGGAAAATTTTTTAAAAACCTTTTTAGTGGGTTTCCTTCATAAAAAAAAGGGAAAATACAGTCCGAATTTCTTTCTTGAGCCCTTTAAAAGTTTGCGCTTTGAGATGATGAATCAGTCAGTCAGCAGTCAGTCAATCAATAGGACCTTTTTATTTTATAAGTATAGATAAATATGCTAAAACTTTCTTTAGTTGGCATTCTGAGGGGAGAAGTTTCTTTTTGATTATAAAAAAAAAAAAAAAGATTTGGGGGAAAAAGTCGACAAATTTTATTTCCCCGGAAAAAAGGGAAAAAATAGTTTTCGCGATGTTTTTTCTGTCTGTCTGTCTGTCTGTGTTTTTTGTATCTCAGACTAGAGTTTTTTGAAACCCTTTTACCCATCAGGTACAAATTGGTTTAAAAGGTTTTTTGTTGGGCCCCTTCCTTTGGGGTTTTAGGGAAATTTTATTCCAACCCTAAAATTAAGGCTAGTTTTACTGAAGGGCAAAAAGGGAAAAAATCGATTTTCTCCAAAAACCCCCTTTAAAAGTTTTATTTTAAAAAGTGTGTTACCAAATGTTCAAAAATTTCAAAAAAAAAGGAAAAACCCCCATTTTTCCCAAAAAAATGAATTGAAGGGAAATTTTCCCTGAGGTAAATTTCCCAAACTTGAACATTTCCCCACAATATTTGAAAAAAATAAAAAAACTTTTCTTTTTTAAAGGTGAAATGGGTTTTTATAAAAAAAAAAAAATACTTTTTTTTTGAAATATAATTTTAAATACTATAAAAACAAAATGGCTGACCCCTCACTTAAAATTTCCCCTTCCAATGAGCTAGAAACTTTTAAATTTGGCAAAAAATTTAAAATTTTTTTTTTTAAAAAACATTATAAGTTGTAAAAAAAACAATAATTTTAAACGTAATTATAATAATAGAATTCAATGTAAAAAATAGTTACCTTTGAAGTAGAAAATTTTGTTTTAATTAAAACTGAGTTAAGATCAATTGAGAATTAAAAATGAATGGTCTTTAATATCTAAGAAGTTATTGAATTTGGCCCTTATTATTCCAAAAACACAATATAACAAATTAATTTAAAAAAAAACAAAGAAAATTTAAAAAATGAAAGTAAAATTTAATGATTTTTAATGAAAAAAAAATAAAATGATGTAAAAGGTTTAAAAATTAAAATTTTTTTTTTACGTTTGATTAAAGTCCCCCAACAAATTCTAAAAAGATCTTAAATATTATAGTTTTTCCCGCCTGGGAAACCCCCGGGGGGAAAAAACCAAATAGGTTAAAAAAAAAATAAAAAAACCTCCAAAAAAAATTTTAAAATGGTGGGGCAACTTTAAAACCCGGGGGGACCTTTCTTTGGAGGGGAACTTTGGCCAAACGTAAAAAACTTTTTCAAAAAAATGGCTCTGGGAAATTTCACTAGGTTAAAACCCACTGGGGGGTTTGGGGGCCCAGCCCCCGCGAGAAAAAGGGGGAGTATGTTTACAAAAAATAGGTTAAAAACCCTAGTAAACGCAAATTTAAAACGTACACAATTTTTATATTTAAATATAAATTTGAAAAGTAAAATGAAAAATTTATTTTAACTTTTTTGGGGGAGAGGGTCATTTTTCTCAAAGTTCCCGTCAAATGTTACTTCTTTTATCTTTGCTTATTGGGGGGAAAGGGAATTTCTTTTCTAAACGATTCCCGTAACCCGGGCCCTTTTTTTCATTTAAATCCTTTGATGGAGGGTTTTTTGCAACAATTTTATGTTTTTTTGTTTCACAAATCTTTCGAATTTTCCCTAAAAAGCCCCTATTTTAAAAAGGGAAAAAAGAGAGAAAAATAAAAGTGCGTTTCACCGTGCAATCTATTTTCAAATTAAAACAATTCTTTAAAAAAAATTCAAACTTTTATATATTCGATTAAGCCTTTGTTTTTGAATCATAAAAGTGGAATTGGGACAAACCTTAAAACTAAAGTGTGCTAGGGAGTGAAAAGACAGTCAGGATAATAAAAGCCTTTACTTTTACCGCTTTAAAAACAGTGGGAAATCATCATTTTTTTGGGGGAGGGCTTCTTTAGGGGACTAAACTGATCTCCCCAAGAACTTTTCGAAATAAGGTTTCCGACCCGTTTGTTAAATTTCTCGTCACAAAACAAAGACACAACCGCTTACAAAGTGAACTGATGGGGCGGCCCCCCAAAAAAAAGAGCTTTTAAAATGATGTCAAAAAGTTAAAAAAAATGGTAGGGATAAATAAATGTATTTTAAACCCTGTACAATTTTTTTGTTGGAGTTTTTTTCCCCCGTTATTCTTTTTTTTTTGCTTTTTCCCCCTTTTAGTGTCGACGAAATTGCCCATGACGGTTGGGGTTGGGGGTTCAAAAGGAAATGACATCTTATTCCCAAATTAAAAATTTTCTTCTTCATATTTTCCCCCTTTTCCCCCCATAAAAATTTTGCTTAAAATACTTTTAAAGAAGTATGTGTATAAGATGTTTAATAATATTTAAAATTGAGTAAAGAGAGCATAGTAAAAATTTTTTTAGTTAAAATTTTCAAAAAAGTTCTTTTAAAAATCGGGCCCATTCCAATTACATTAGCGTGAAAATGTAGGGGAAATTTTAAACCCTTTTGTCAAATTAAATCAAATATAGCTTTTTGGCGATGGCCCTTTTCTTTGGCTTTGGGAAAAGCAGACCGTGGGAAAAAAAACGGGTTTTATCCAAAATTTTTTTTGCTTTTCAATTTTCTTTTCGGAAACTGTTTGTTGTTTTTAAAAATAGAAGCATGTTGTTAATTTATTTTTTTTAAAAAACATCTCCTCTAAAATTTTAAACAAATAATTTGATAAAATTAACAATTTCCTTAGAAAAATGCCAGTTTCTTTAAAAAAAAATAAGGGAAAAAGGAATAAAAAATAAACATTGAAGGGGGTGTTGAAAAAATCAAAATAAAAAATTTTTACTCGTTTCGAGGAAACTGGGTATTTTTCCCAAACGTTTTGATTTTTACGTTTAGACCTGTCCGGTAGGTTTGAAACCAAACTATGGTTTCCCGGGGTCCCTCTTTTTCCTTGTTGGTTCGGAAGGGTTTTGGTCGGGTTTTGGGAAACCAAAGCCAAAGCCTTTTTACCCTCCTACCCCCACCCAACAAAATTGGTTTTAAAAGGGTTTCACTCGACCAGGGCCCAAAGGGCCTTGAGTAGAAACACATGGGTTTTAATTTTTTTTTCAAAAACTCTTCAGCAGATGTTGAATGTCCCTCAAGGATGTCCCGGGAATTTTAAAGACCACTTTTTTCTTCATTTAAAAAGTTTTTTCATTAATGCCCCTAGGGTTTTATGACAGATAAATTTAACAACTTTTGATATCACCATGAAATAAAATTATACCGGGTTTTTCACTGGGGAAATTTTGATTTATAATTACAAGAAAAAAAGTTTTGACATAAAAATTGCACAAAAACAGTAATTTTCCCCCGCGTCCCTTATATTTCCCCCCCCTTTAAAAAAAGTAATTTAAAAGCTTCCCTAGACGTTTTTTAAAAAATAATTTAGGTCGTAACTCAAAAACTTAAATCATAATTTAAAGGGAAAAATCAATCCCGTTAACAATTTTTAAAAAATGTTAATGAAGGGCTCATGTGCAAAACCCTGCTTTTAGGAATATTAAATAGTTGAGAAAAATTTTTAAAAATTTCTAGCCTCTTTATTTTCTTGGTTTTTTTTAAAACGATCCGTAAAAGGGGCAACAAAGTCCCAAAAATCCCCTATTACCCTTGTACAAAATTTAACAAGCAAGTGGTCAAGTAAAGTTTTTTTATGCTCTTGACTGAAAAGTCCCAAAAATAAATCTTTACGTTTGGGGTTTTAACTGTACCCATCCCATCACCATACTAGTAGGGGCTACGGGAACCCGGAGGGGCTGGGGGGGCTAACCCCCCATTTCCATTTTGGGGAGGGGTGCACATCTTAAAAGGCCTCCCCCCCAATTTTGCTTAAATTTTTTAAACCAAATCCCATATGTAGAAAAATTCCCAAAAAGATATCTACTTAAAATTGCTTCTAAAAAGGGATTTAATTTTTCAAAAAATTTGGGGAAAAAAACCCACTCCCGATAGCATTTAAAAGGCATCCCATTTTCTAAAAGTTATCGTATAGGCTTACTCTATTATCTTTTAAAAAGGATCTAAAAATTTTTAAAAAATTTTAGGCTTTAATCAAATACAAATTTGCTTCCAGAGGATCAAATTTTTTTTTTAAAATTAAAAGGGGGAAAACTACTTAAAATTTTCTAAAGGGATCTAATTTTCAAAAAATTTTAAGGTGGTGACCACCTATAAAAAATTCTAGGGGCATCGGCCTTTCCCACACCCCCCAAATTCCCCAAAATCTTCCGGAGACCCAGCACGGGTAGTGGAGTATTTTTTTTCTAAGTACTACCCTTCTCTAAATTTTAATTAAAATTAATTAAAGGTTTAAATTTTTTTGGAATTTGAACGAAATAATAAATGAAAGTAACGTTTTCTTTAAAACCCCGTAAAATTTTGAAAATTTAAAATAATAAAATTTTTGTAAAAAAGTGATGGAAAAAAAAGATTTCATATTTCCCCCAAAGATATTAAAGGAAAAAAAATATATTTTTTTAAAAAATGTTGAGTCAAAAATTTAAAATCTGCTAAAGGCAAAAAAATCCACTTCGATTTTTAAAAAACTTTAATTTTTAAAAAAATTTTTTGCCAAAAAGGTCAGAAACTTAGGTTTTGAAAGATAAATTTTTAGTAAAATAATTTTTTTTGTCATAATACTTTCAACTTACATAACAAATTTTTTCCTATATTTACGCATCCCTTACAATTATAATAATTTACAAGTGGGCAGCATTTTAAAACCAACTACCGATCTAAGATGGCGCGTTATCTGTTGCTCGTTTATTTAAAAAAGAAATCCCATTAGTAGCCGGGCCCCTTTCCCCCACGGCCATCCCTAGACTCTGCCTTAAAAATTGAGGAAGGAAAGGCCAAAGGGGGCCGGGATGGAAACATGGATAGCTCAGTGGTTTAAAAGCTTTTGGAAATACTAAACCCAAAAACCCAAGGGGCCCGGGTTTTGATTCCCGTGTGCAGGTGTTTAGTTTTCAGAAAAAGATATCTATATGGAGAAATTTTTTTACTAAAAAGCATAAATAAATCTTCGGGTATTTGTTTTATTATATATTAATTTTTTTAAAAGATTTTTTAAACAAGGTTTTTTAGCCCCAGTATCGAGCATTTTAAATTTTATTTAATAAAAATTTTTTATACTACATAAATATTTTAAAAATTAGTGTAAAAAAGAAAGGAAAATTTTGATGCGGGGGAAAAAAAATTAAAATGTTTTTGGGATTTTGGTTTCTTGGAGTTGGGAAAAAAATTACCAAATGTTTATGGCATAAAGGTTTTTTTAAAAAAATTACAGAAGTGGTTAAAAAGCGGTTTGAAGGAAAATTTGTTTTTCTTTACTCTAATCAATTCGGTTTTCCCGCCCATGGCCTCGGTCAGTTTTTTTTTTTCAAGCCAATAATTTTTCCCCTACCAGTGGTTTGTCCTGTTGTATCTTCCCAAAAAACTTTTAATTTTTTTTAAGACTAGGCAGACAGATACACAGGGCAGACCGCTATCGACGAGCCCCCAAGGTTCGGACAGAGGAAATTGCGCAATGTCAAATTGGGTTTTAAAAATCCATGACTTTTTCCAAAATTTTCCCTTAAAAATTATTTTAGTTTTTTAAGACAGTATCAGTAAATACGCATCCTTTGAAGGCCCCCGCACCCCCGGGGGGGCTAAAAGGGGGAAGGTGTCAGACTTCTTGCTGGCGGCCGGGGGTTTAATCCTCGGTCCCCGGGACAGATTTATCTGAAATTTCCCAAAAACCCTTCCTTCACCTCGACAAGATATTTTTGGGGAATGTGGGGAATGCCAGGTTTTCCACCGTGGTTTTTGGAAATTTCCCGTTTTAAAATGGAGGTCCTTCAATTTCATCTCAAAAAACCCCACCCTTACCCCATTAGCGTGCGTATAAGCCGAAAGGGGAGTAAACGCGGGGCTAAATTTAAAAATATAAAAATTAAAAAATGTCTTAAGTTTTAAATGTCCCATAAAAAATTGCATTTTCTTTATTTTTAACCAGCATATTCTAACGCATAAAATGTATTTGCGGGGTTTTTTGGGTATACTTTGGTACTTGTCTTATTCCCCACAACTCCACCCTGTGAATATTATTCCATAAAAAATAATCAATAAAGGGTTTCTTCACCCAAAAGGGGCTTACATAATTTTTTATTTTTTTTTTAAAAAAGAATCAAAATATATTGTTTTTTTCTCCCTTTATGGGAAAACGGGGATTCAAGACCTTTGGACCCTCTTACCAAATTTTTTTTAAACGTATATAATGGGGATCCCAAAAATTTGAAAAATTTCAACAATGCTTCAAAAATTTTTTAAAATTTTTTTTTTCTCCTCCCAAAGCCTATTTTTTTTGGGTAAAAAAATTTTTACCATACTTTTTGTAAGGGAAATTTTTTTAAAAAATTAAAAAATATTTTAAAACAAAAAAATTTTTACTTTTACCTAATATGGGGTACGAATCATTAAAAAAAAAAATTTCTGGAATGGCAAATAAAACATTTTTTTTGTAGATTATAATTTTCTAATCGTGACCCTTTTCGTGACCCCAAAAAAAATTTTTGAATGTGTTGTATTTTAAGTCTCCCCAAAATTTTATAAAGGGAATTTTTTTTTAAAAATTCTACATTTAAACCCAAAAACGGGTACCATTAAACCAAAAAGCAATATGTGAAAAAATTTGTAAAAAATATTTCAAAATAACTTATTGGGGGAAAATATTTTGATAGATTTTTATCCCGGCTTTTCTATTTTATGTTTGTTAACAGGAAGAGAGAGGAAAAATCCCACCTCACACCTAATTTTAAAAGGGAAAAAAAAAAATATTAGGGAGTGGCCAAAAGGGTTTTTATTAGATAGGGGGCAATATACTATGGTACAATTAAATTTTTTAATTTATCCCTGCAAGGGATGAATCTTTAAGGGGGCCCCCCCTTTTTTTTTTTCTGTCTACTTCCCCCCCCTTTTTTCCCAACTACCCTTTTCTTTGGGGATTCGTATTACGCTCAACTTTTTAAAAATCATGGAATTTTTTCATACACAGTAAAAATTAATAGGTTAGAATAAAATTTTTAAAAAAAACATTGTATCAAAAAAAATTAGGTAAAAAATAAAAATCAAAATAAATGTTTAAACAAATTTGGTTCACACAAAAGGGGTTTTCGGGAAATTTTCCACTCATTTGCCCCATATTTAGTTCACAAAATTTACCATTAAAACCAAATGATCAGGCATTAATATTTACCTACTTTTTTTTTTTTATTTTTTTAGCACCGAGTCTTTCTACCCCGTTCAAGTTATAAAGCATATGTACAATTACGAGGTTTAATTTGGGGGAGAAAAGGGTTTAACTTTTTGGAAATGTACCCACGTTTCGTGGAGGGAAAAGGAAAACAACCCTTTTTTACACCTTTAAAAACCCCCGGGAAATTTTACTCCCGAGCTCACAATTTAAATTTGGGAGGGCTAGTCTACTATTTAGCTAGCTAATTTTTATTCAGGGCTTTTTTTTTTTTTGCCCTTTTATGACAGTGGGTGGCCCCAAATTTTTATCCTTAAATCATTTTTGTCATCTTTAAAAATTTGACCTTACTATACATACTACAAATTTAAATTTTTTTTCTGCGCTGTTTTTATATTTTAAAGCTATAAATAAAGGGGTTTTTTTTGTGACTTTACTGAGAATTTGTATAAAGGGGAAAATAAAAAGTGTTAAAAGTCCGTTAAAAAAGACGTGAAAAAGCACTTATTTTGAAACATTCTGTTTTTAACTGTTTAAAAACGTGGTTTTTTTTTTTTGCATTAGGGCTTAGGGTTTTAACTTTTAAAATATGTAAAAAAGTGCTTTGGAGGATAAAACACTAAGCATGTCGACAATTCCAGTGTGAAAAGTGGTAAAAAAAACCAAAAAAAAATGTTTTTTTAAAAAGATAACCGAAGTGAAAGTGCTGTTTTAAACATTTCCCAAACACTCCCAAAAAAAAGAGTCCAGCCCCTAACAAATTAAAAGTTTCCGCGATGACATGAGACGAAACAATGCTAAATTAAACCCAAAAAAATCCACTTTTTTTAAATAGTGATTGTTTTTTAACAGGAATTTTGAATTTTCCCCTTTTTTTTTTTACGATAGTACAAAAAAAAAATTAGAAAAATAGTAAAAATATGTACCCCCTTTAAAACTTTGTAAAAATTAAAAATGGGAAATCTCGTTTAAAAAATGTACTAAGATGTATTTCAAAAATTTCGCCCTTTTGGGCCAAAAAACTTTCTAAACTAAACCTGTTTTTTGAGTTGGGTGGGTTTTTTAAATGCTTTAAAAAAACTTTTTTTCCCCCCCCAAAGCCATAAGCTTCAACTTTAGTCTTTGTATTTTTCAGTTTTTGGGAAAAAAAGGTTTTTTTAACGTCCCCGTTTTTTCCCAAAACAAAATCGTGTTGGCCCGTTCTGCAACTTTTAAAGTTCACGATCACTTAACATTTCCCATAAATTTTTGCAGCCCCCCGTTTTTTTTTTCGATACTTTCCCGGCAGTAAAAACATGGGTAATTTTCCCCGGCAGTATAACATGGATTACTGCCACGGGGTAGAAAAAAAAGGGGGGTACGTGCCCCCGGCATTTTAAAAAAATGGATTACTTTCCAAAGGCAGTATAACATGGATTACGTCCACGGCAGTAGAACATGGAGTACGTGCCACGGCAGGGTTAACATGGGTTACGGGGCCCGGCAGTAAACTTGGGGACGTGCCCACGGCCGTATAAAAAAGGGTTTTCGTTGGGCCCCGGCAGTATTTAAAATGGATTAGTGCCACGGCTTTGAACCTGGAGGGACGTGGGCCCCGGCAGGGATAACATGGGTTTTGTGCCACGGCAAATTTGAAAATGGTTACGGGGCCCGGCAGTTTGAACATGGAAATTTCTTCCTGTTTTAATGGTTTTTTTTTGGGGGGAAATTTAGAATTAGGAAGTATAGAATTGTTTTTTTTAAATAGCTTCAAGGTGACCTGGCGGTCTAGGGGTTTTAAAGGGGTCGGACTTCGGGGCTTTCGGCCGGGGGGTTTAAAACCCCGGCCCCAAGATTTATCTGATTACCAAACCCTTCCAACCCTCTGACAAAGGGCGGGGAAAATTTAAACAAACATTTTGAAAAGTTGGGGAAAAGCCAGGCCTCCAACCCTTTGGTTTTGGATTTCCCCGTTAAACGTTGGTCCTCCATTTTTATCTCACAATTTACTTTCCCTTTAAAACTTAGCGTAAGGGGCGTAAAAAAACCCGAAGGGTAGTAAGAAAACGGTGCTAATAATAATAAAATAATTTAAAAATAAGGGTAATTAAAAATAATTAGCTTCAAAAGTTTTTAAGTTTTTTTATATACCCCGGGTTTTTTAAAAAATTTGAAAACATTTCGTTATAAAACCCTTTGGGAGTTTGGGTAAAAACCCTAACCCCAAAACTAAGGGTTTTGATTTTTTTCAGGTGTAATTTAAAAAATTAGCGGGAAGAGATGGGGCCCAAGCCCCGGCGGGCCCCTCGTAACAACTTTATTCGTGATTTATTTCCGGGGACAAAAAGTTGACCGTGGGCCCAGTGGAAAAAAAAAACTTTTGGAACCAGGCTGAAAACATCCGCATCTGTAAAAATGTGATGTTTTTTCTTGACCTTTTTTTTTTTTTCGGGAAAATTTGGGGGGGGGGCATTTTGACCTTTAAAAAACACAAAAAAAATTTTTTTTCTGTTTAACATTGTAGCATTTTTTCCCAAATTTTTGGTGTTAAATTTTATAATATTGTTTTATAAATCTAAAATCGACAGCGCAGACCCTTTACCCGGGCGAGAATAGTGAAAGTAAAAAATTTTTTTATGGGTTTTCACTTTTCCCGTTGAGTAAATTATTAAGGAAAAATTTAGGTTTTCGCTTCTTGGACATTAATTCTTAATGAAAATTTAAAAAAATTTTTTTTTTGACATTCCTTTTCCTTTTCATTGGTAATTCAATCACATTTTTTGGGAATTTAATCCCCCAAATGTGGTTTCCCGCATGAATGTTCAATCATTTTTGCAATAGCTCTATAAAAAAAAGTTTAGTGAACACAAACCTCTTATCTCCCTCCACGCTTGGGAAAAAGAGGTTTTAAAATCAGGGCAAAGCTTGTTTCATTTCTGTCCAAAATAAAAGTATTGAACCAATATTACTTTCAGGCCAAAATTTTTATTTAAAACCTTGAAATATGGGGTTTTGACGCTTTTTCCCTTTTGAACTTTATATCACTTAGATTTTATGTACAAAAATTTCAGTTCTCAAAACTCCTATTTTTAAAAAACTTGGAAACGACTATCAAACTTGAGTATTTTTAATTTAGGTTAGTCCCCAAAAATTTTTTGGGGAAAAATTTAATTTTTCTTTTTAATCTAATGTTTTCAATTTATAAATTAAAGGGGTAAATACTTTTATTCCCTGAGCATTACTCAAACTTTTATTCAAACAGAAAAAGGGAAATCTCTTTTTAAAAAGGGGGGAGGGGAAATAAAAAATGTTTTTATTAAAATCACCTTAAAAAAATAAAAAATATAAAATAGTAAATTTTTAAAAAAGGATTCCAACTTCAAAAATTAAAGTATCAGGATTCGTTCCTGCCAAATTTTAAAAAAATTTTTTTAAGATTTTTTATGTTTGTGAAAATTTTATACAACGAATTTCTTTTACTATTTCCAAAAATTAAAGTAGCATATTTTGTTGTGAAGAAAACTCGAGCTTTAATTTTTTTTAAAATAAAAAGAAATTAACCCAAATAGTTTTTTTCCCCCCCGAACCCTTTTTTAAAACTTTAAAAACTTCCTTTTGGAAAATTTTAATTCCACCCGGATTTGGGGGGGGTTTTGGGGGAAGGGAGTGTTTTGGGGGGACCTTGGGGGGGGGGACAAAAGGGCCTCCGGGGGGGGGGAGGGGATTTTCTCGGGGGGGAAAAAAAATTGTTGCGGGGCGGGGGTTGCTTAGCAACCGGGGACCCCCCCTGGCTTTGTGGGTTTTCTTTCCCCCCTTTTTTGGGGAAAAAATTTTTGGGGAATAAAATTTGGGGGAAAGGGTTGGGGTTTTTGGGGGGTTATTTTTTAAAGGGGGGGGTTTTAAGGGTTTTGGGGGGAAAGTGTGTTAGTTTTGAATAGGTTTAATTTTGGAAAATTTGGTTTTTGAAAATCTTGCTTGACTAAAAAGGTATTTTTAAAGTTTAAAATTTTGGGGGTTTGGGGGAAAACAATTTTTTGGGGGGGGAGTGGGGGGGGGTTTTAATTTATGAGGGGAAAAGGAGCCCAAAAGGGGATTTAAAGAAAATCCAAAAACATAGCTACACTTTAATCTGTCGCCGTTTAAGAAAAAAAAACGCTAACCCAAAAAACCCTAGTGGAAAAATCAATTTCTTTTTTTGCGAAATTGGAAAAAAACCCCAAAATTTTTTCACTTTCGTGGTTTAAAATTTGTGTTTTAGGTAACTCACCTTTTTAAAGGGTCACCTTCAATGGCATGAATTTGTCCCAAGTAAACCCGGGTTTTTAAGGGTCTACATGGGAAGCAAATGAAGGGCTGTAGAAAGTTTTTGGGAAATTTCCCCCTTAATTAAAAGTGGTTTTGTATTTTTTAATTTAGTTTTTTAAAAGAATGTAGGCAAAAAATTTCGCTGTTTAAAAAAAAAAAACTACACTTTACAATAAAATTTTGTAATTTTTGAATTAAAAAAAAAGTCTGAAAATTAAATTTTTAGCCCTTTTTCTATTTTAAATTTAAACGGGGTTTGTTTTTATAGGGGGCAAAAAAAATCGGTTTTTTTGGGGAAAATGTTAGGGGTTTTTTTCATAATAGGATTTTATTTAAAATAGGTATTTCTTTTTTTACAATGACCGTTATTTTAAAAAGAGAAAAAGTTTTTTTTTGTTAATGGGATTAATACTATTTTTTTAAACAATTTTTAAAATGCGGGGTTTTATTTATGATTTTGGGTCAAGAAAAAGTGTAATCGGTTTAACCCCTTTTTTTTTGTCCGAGTAAATGCGGTTTTTTGCCTTTTCAAGTTTTATTTTCCCTTTTTTTTTCAAACAAAAGCTTTTTTTTTTTAAAAAAATTTTGTTTACAATATAGGGGGTTCTTTTAAAAATTTTTAACAATTTTTTTTTAATAATTTTTGTACCTCATTTATCAAATTTTTGTGGTTTAAAACCCAAATTTTTTAGTTATTAATAAATCATTCAATTTTGGGTATTTTTTACTAATTTTTTAAAAAACATTTTGCTTTTTCCCCATCTTGGGGAATGCAAACGTTAAATGAAAAAAAAAACACCACACAAACGAATTTCAGTTCATCGTCAGCGCATCTGCCCATTAAATAATGATCCCCAGTTCAACTTCCTTTGGGTTACCAAGAAATATTTCTTTGGGGAAAGTGGGGTTTCATCTTTTAACGTTTTAAAGAAATTTAAAAACTGCACACCCGTGTGTTGTGTTTTTTTTACCCAACCCGATTTAGTTTTTTAAGTAGTTTCTAGTTTTTAAGTAGTGTTTCTAGTTTTTAAGTAGTGTTTATTGTGGTCAGTTGATTCAAGAAATCACAGGTTTAAAAACCCCTTTAAAAAAAAATCCAAAGGTTCCGTAAATTTAAAATTTCATTGGGCCCAATAGTAAACTTATATAGTGTTTTCAGGAGGAATTGTTTTAAAATTTTGGGAAAATTTGTGGTTTTCGATTATTCCGGGGTAAAAAAGTTCAAAATACCCATTGGTTTTTTCCCTAAATGGCAAAAAAGTACAGTTGTTTTTAAAATGGGGCATCTGTTTTTGCGGCAGCTTTTTTTAATCAGATGCTTCCCCCCGCAGCTCTCATAGGGTTTTGGGGCCGGGCGACGAAAAGAGCGAGCGCGGGTTTTGCAAAAAAGTCTCGATAGTTGTTGACGGGAGGCAAAAAGGGTTTGTTCTTGGCCAGTGAAAGAGGGGGGTTTTTGGGGAAAATTTTTTTTTGGATTTTCTAATCCTCCTCCACACAATGGGGAAAATTTTTATTTCAAAGGCCTACTTTTATAGTATGAAATATTTTTAAAATTTTCAGTTATAAACTAAGAGAGTGGGGGGAAACCCTTTGAAAATATTTCTACAAGCAACAACGGGCCCTTTATTAGCATGTTCATCGGGGTGTAAATATTGCGGAATTTTTTTTAAAAACACTCTAAAACCTAACAGTGCAGGCCTCTTTTTGGTGGTCATGATCACTAAGGGGGCGGCCCAAATGGGTGAGCGAGCGACCAAAATATAAAAATTAACACATTGGTTTAATGGAATTTTTCCAAAACTGAAGCGTGGGGTGCTTGGCCCCGGGACAAAATCTAGTTTTCCCGGAGCAAAGGGAATTTATTTTTGTTGGTTATTGAGTGCGGGGGAAAATTTTATTTTTACATTTTTATTACTTTTTGATGGCTTGGAAAGCTTGCACTAACGGCTTAAAATTTTAATTGGTAAAATCATAAACCATACCATATATTTAAATAAAATATATATATATTATTATATTAAAAGGGAAAAAAAGTAATAAAAAAGTCCCAAAATTTGAAGTTTTCCGCCTCAATGAACCCAAAATAAAAATTTAAAAATTTCCAGCTCCTTAAAATAAAACTGTAAAACCGGGGCCCCGCCCCCCGCTTCCCGCGGGCCCCCCTCATTCAACCAATGTGTTATTTTTTAAAATTTGGGCCTCGCCACCCTGTCTGGGCCCCCCTTTTGGATCTTGACCACCCAAAAATAGGGTTGGGCCTGTTTAGGGGTTAAGTGTTGTTAAAAATTTCCCACATATTTTTCACACGATGAACGCTAATGAAGGCCCCTTTTGGGTTTTTAAAAAGAAAAACGTCGAAGGTGCCCACTTCTTGATTAAAGGTTTTTGGGGGGTAGATGAAAGGTGAAATAAAAAGGGAAATCAAGAGACAAATTGCCCGCTGCATTTGGATAGTGTTCCCCGATGAAAAAACCCCAAAGACAACCTTAGAAGTAAACATGTACCCTTTTTTTTTTTAAACACCCGGTCCCTTTCTAATGGGTTGGGGGATATGCCCCCGTTTTTTAATTATCTTAAAGTGTTTTAAAGGGTTGTGAAAAGGGTTTAAAACTATAAAGGAAAATTTTACCCGCATTGGCGTAGATGAAAAGTGGAAAATCATTTTGGGAAACTTTTTGGGACCCGGCGGGGGTCCAAAACCCCCTTTTTCCCATCTTCGGTTTTTTAGTCTTTTCGAGAGTAAGTTTAAACCATCAGCCAACAACAAAGAAGCAATAATAAAAACAACAACAACCCGACAAATATCCCAAACCCCCTTGGTGTGTCCCAAAATAGGGCTAAACGTTTCTAATTGGGAAAATTTTAAAAGATTAATTTGGTTTTAAAAAATTGTTTGTTACAAAAACCAAAAATAAAAAAAAACTGACATTTACTCGCGCTTTTTACAACCCCAACTTTAAAAAACAAAAAACAGGTATTGTAAGAAACCGTGTTTACCGCCGCATTTTTTCAGCCCAATTTTAAAAATTTATGCGATTTCCCCCTGTGTAACCATTTACCCCTGTACACCACGCGGCGAAGTAGAAGAAATAAAGGTCAAATTTAAAGAAACCCCTTTCCAAATTTAGAAGAGAAAAAAAAGTGGCGAGAGGTCCTTTTGCGCAATGAACTCATTCAATTGGGATTAGGGGCTTCAAACCTCGTAACTTATAGTTCAGAATTTTTGTTACCAGGGGACTATAACCTCAAAGGATGATTCTGTTTTATTTATGCTACGCATATTAAATACCGTAAATTTTGGCTGCCCCCAAATTTTTAAAAAAGTCCCCCCATATTTTTTTACTTGATAAAAAGGTTTTTTGTGTTTTCGGATTTTCATAAGATATTCCTATTTTAATTTCAAAAGTTTTTTGAATTAGAAGAGGGAAATTTAAAAACTTATTTTGATAAAATTGACTTGGGGGAAAACCTTTGGGAAGTAATTCCCCTTTGTGGTTTTTAAAAATTTAAAATTTGACCAAAAGGGGAATGGGGTTGGGGTTTCCAAAACATACCCAAATTTTTTAGGTAGGGAAAAAGGGGGTGGAAAGGAAAAAGGGCGTGTTTTTTCAAATAAACATGATTATTCCTTCAGTTCGCTTTTCATCTTCTTTGGGAAAAGGGTTGGTATTTTAAAATCTTGCGGGGTTTTAAAGTTTTTTAAAATTTTCAAATTTTTCCCCCCTTTTTTTTTTCATTTTGAAATTTTTTTTTTATCCAAAACAAAAAAAAAAAACGTATCTTTCCCCGGGTTTTTCCCGGGTTTTCCAGGTGCGTGGTTGGCATCCCCTGTTTTATTGGTTTTTTGGGTACCCAGAAAAGTTTTTTAAACTTTTTTTGGTTTATTCCCCCATGGTTTTAGGGAGAGAGTATAGGGGGCGTGGTTTAGTTAGTAAAAGGAAGACCGGTTTTAACCCTTTAAAGATAGAAGGAAAGTGCATCTTTTAATTTCACCAGCACTCGCCTTGGGGAGATTATGTGACCAAAATGTTTCAACCGAAGGCCCGCAGGTTCCCTTTCGGTTTCTGGGTCGTTTCTGTGGGGCCCCTCAGGTCTTTAAATTTAAATACTTTTTAATAACAAAAATAAACAACAAATTTAAAACTCTTGTATGACGTAAAATCTTTTCCCAAATTTTTATGAAATTTCCAGAATTGTAAGGGTAAATTTAAAAGTAAATGATATTCCCTTCCCGAAAGGGTTTTTTCCTGGATGCCCGTTTTAAAAATCATATGTTTAGGGTTTTGGGTTGCCAACACTTTTAAAAAAATCACAAATTTTTTTATAAATGTTTAAGGGTTTTTAATTTCCTGTTATATATTACATTTAAAATAACGTAAACTTTAAATTTTCTTAACTATTTCATTTTTTTTAAATGATTTAAATTTTTTTTCCAACTCGAAACAAAATTTTTTTAAAAAAAATTTAAAAGTACTTATTTTTCGTTTTAAAAGTTTTTTGAAATTTTTTGTTAAAAGTGAAAACATCAATATCTTTTAATTTTAAAGGGATCGTAAATTTTCTTTGGGAAAAAAGGGAAAAATTTTTTGTATTTTTTTACAAACAGTTAAAATTTTTTTATGATTATTTTATCGTATTTTGAAAATTTAAAATGAATAAAAATTTTATCAACCCGCGTGCATCATTGTTTTAAAAAAATTTTTTACCCTTATGTTCAATCATATGGTTTAGGGTTTCGTCCGTCGCCATTTTTTAAACTTTTCTCGTTTGGGAAATAATTTTTTTAAAGTGGGGTTTATTTTTTTTAAGAGGGAAAAAAAACTTAAAAAAAACTTGTGTCCTACCTCGAATAAATATTAAAAAAAAATATTGACCTAAAATTTTTTTGGTTAACTATACAAAATAATTATTCCCCTCTGTTTTAATTTACAGTTTATCCAAAAGTTTATTGAAAGTCAGCCCGGGTTGGGCGTAGTGATATTTGGGATTAAATTCTAGTTTAACCTTTTTGCCTGGGCATCCCGGTAAAAATTAAGCTCGTGAATGCTTATATGTTGGGCTCCCGTTTTTTAAACACTTGTTTGCAATGCACGAGAGTTGGGGCAAAAAAGAAAATTTGTGTTTTTCAACAGGGCCCAAAGTGAGTTCAAAATGAAAAAAATTTTTTAAAAAAAAATGTTAAAGTATTTTAAAAGAGTGCTTGGGGCTTTAAAAATGTTTTTTTTTAAAAAAAAATGTAAAAATTTCAAAAAAACTCAAAAAAAATTACTTCAAAATTTTCAAAATAATTGCTTGGAAAATTTAAACACAAAAATCGTAGTGAATCCTTTAAGAATTTAAACATGAACTTAACAAATTAAAAAGTGAAATTTTTGTATGAATGAAAGGGAAATTTAAAAACCCCAAATTTCAAATTCCCCCCGATAATTATTAAATTTGATTTTACAATTACAAAATTTTTTCAAAAAAAATAGGGATATTTTAACCCCAAAAGCAAACCCTTTTTTACTCAGTTTTAATACTTTTCTTACCAGGAATGTGTATTTTCGAAACCCTACCCGACCCAAAACCCTAGAAAGTGCATTGCTATATTTTTGTCTTTCTGGCAAAAGGGTGTTTAAATCATTTTTTTTAAAAATTTATGCATTAAAAAAAAATTTGGGTCGTAAATTTTAAAAAAAATAAATATTTAAGATAAAATTTCCCCGAAAAAATTTTAAATTTAAAAAATGTCTTTAAAAAAGCCAAAAAAAAAGAGGCCCCGACCAAAAAAAATACTACCAAAAAAAAATTTAAAAAGAGAAAAAAAATTTTGCTAAAAGAAAAAAGTTCCATAACCAGGGGGCATAAAACCAATGTTTTGTACTGAAATTTTACTCATGAGCATTGGGGGTGATTTAAAAAACTACACAAAAATGTGTCATCGAACGGGTTTTAATTGGAAGGGATTTTTTGTAAACATTTTAATGTCGTAGGGGGAAATGATATAACCCAAATATTAAGAGGATAAATTATGATAATCAATAAACAAACTGAAAGGGGCGACCCAAAGAGGGCCCGCAGCCTGAGCTAGGGAAACCCGGATAGCGGGCCCCGTTAAAAAGGGGGGGTCTTTAGCTCCTCGGGGCTAAATACAAAACGGTTTATAATAGGTCACGCTGCCTTTTCACAGGGCCATCGGGTTTGTTAAGTACCAAATTTTGGGGGTGCCCCCTTGGCCCCAAGGGGAAACCCGGATTTGATGACCGTGGGAGGGAAAACCCTAGAAGTTGAAGACCCTTAGATAAACCTATAACCCTCGTTTTGGTAACTTTTCCCTTTTTTATTTCTCCCAAGTTTTCTTTTAACTACACTTTTAATATTACATTTTTAAAAAAAATATAGTAGTATTAATAAACCCTTTTTAAAGTAATTAACGTCCCCAAACACGAACCCACACAAATATTATATCACCTTTTCCCCCTTTTCCCAGGGCCCAAAAAATCCTGAAAATTTAAATTTGGTATTCCCTTTTACCTCCCGGAAAAGGGGGGAGGGGGGTGTGACTAAAATGTCATTTTTCACTCATTTTTGTCATTTTGAAAATTTTTAGGTCATTTTTTTTAGGTTTTTAATTTTTTTTTTAAATACCTAAATTTTTTGGAAATTAAAAGTTGAATTTCAATTTATGTTTTTAAAATTTTTAATATTTAACATTAATTTTTCAACCCCAATTTAAATTGGGCGGGTTCCAAGAAAATTCAGGCATCAATTTAAAAAGGGTTTAAATCTTTAAATTTTTTCTGTGGCAAAATCCCCAAGGGTTTCAAGTCCCTGCGACTAAACTGGAAATATTTATATGGAAGGGGATAACAATTTTTTCTGAAGCAGAAATTTTTAAACCACTGTTTATGTCTAATTAAATGCAAGAGTTTATTTGCCAAAGGTTTTTCATTTCATAATGTATATTTTTAAATTTTTAATTTTTTAAAAGACTTTTTTGATCTGTTCATGTGCATTATTTCCAAGTTTTTGGGGTTCAAAATTTAAGTATTGCTCATTTGAAATTTTTTGTGCCATTAAAAAGCAAAAATTTTTCCCAAAAATTATTTTAATTTTTAATCTCTAGCACCCCGCCTTGTCGCTTAAAATTTTTAGCAATTTCAATTAAATTTGAAGGGTTGCATGAAAATTAAAAAATTTGAGAGATTTAAAATTTTATATTTTCTATTTTAAAATTTTTATATAAAAAATTTAGATGGGAATAATAATTATTTATTTATATTTGGGATTAAACTTCTTTGACAAAAAAAAAAAACTAAAAATTTCCCTTTTTTTCTTGGGCCTTTTCCCCTGTTTTAGAAATTTCCTACCGTTTTTTCTTTTGTTCACTTTCGCATTAGGGAACTGAAATTGTGTTTTTACTCATTTTGAATTTTTCTTCGCTTTAAATTTTAAGCAATATTTGGTTATTTTTTTATTCATTTCTAGATTTTAAATATATTTACATCAAGGGAAAAAGGGGCAAGTATCGATAAAGAAATTTAAAAAAAAAATATCGCTTTAAACCACCCTTTATTCCCGTTTGGTTTTAAAATAAGAATAATAAAAAATTATTTCAAAAACCCGAAGACAAAACTCTTTTTTTTTTCCCCCCCCGAGTTGGATGAAAGGGGAAAAAATCCTCGAAAAAACCTTTACATCCCCATCACCTTTTATACCTTCCCCCAAAAAACTAAACAAACCCCCAGTTTCCCCCCAAATTTAAATTTTTTTTACGAAAGCAACTTCTAGCTTTTGGTCAAAATTACGGGGAGCCCTTTTTTTTCTGGGGGCCCGCCCGGGGAAACAAGGGGTCCAAGTTTTTTACAAACCCCAAATTTTGGGGGAAAATGTGATTATTTTTTTTTACAACATTGTTTTAATTCCCCCTTTCTTTGGGGAATGCTGTGATTTCCCCACCGTCCCGGGCAAAAACCCCGATCCTCTCGAAAGTACAGGATGTGGCAGAAATATATGACGGTTTTGCAAATGTAATAACTTTTGTATTTTAGAACAAAAAGTTGTTTACATTTTGTCATTGAATTTAGCATATTTTGCCATTGATATTTACACTATGAAACCATTTTTAGAACACAAGCTAGGTATGAAAAATAATTTATTGCAAATGTCCTCCATTTTCATTCACAATTGCTGAAGTCTTTTTCTGAAGTTAGTCATGACATCACGAAGTATGTTTATCGGTATTGCCTTAAGTTAAAAATTTGTGCAATTATATGGACTTCCTTTTAGAAAACCAAACACATATTTTTAAGTGAACTTTTATCCCTTTTTTATTATGTTTTTCGTGTTATTTTATAGGTGGCAGCTGGATCATAAACCCGTACATGGATACGTGAAATTGGTCCAATGACTTTTTAGCTTTGTTTATTTTGTCACCGGTTTCCCTAACCTCTCGGATTTTAGATTGAACTGATTGCGCTTAAGTGTTAAGGGATGGTAAGGTTTAATTTAGAGGAAGTATATCCACTTTGAGTGTAAAACCCTTCAAAACCCCCAAAACAAAAATTTGTGGGATTCGGCCCTAATTTCAGTTTTAATCACCAGAGATCGGTTCCCAAAAATTGAAAAATTGGTTCACCAAATTCTTCAGTACCGAACACAAGTATGTGAAAAATTTGGGGGGTTTTTTTTATACGGAAAGAAACAAACACATGGAGATCATGAGTTAATTTTTCAAGCATTTGTCATAAAGAAACTTAACACAATATTTAAAGACTCCCCTTCACACAATTTCTGCAAAAAAAAGTTTTCCTATTTATGGGTAAAAAAAATAAAAATAGAAGCTATATTAAAGTAATTATTTTAACCCAAATTTCCCCTTTTTAAAAATAAGGATTTAAAAATTTTTTTTTTTTAAGATAAAATTAGACACTTGGATGCGGCCTTGTGAGTATTTTAAAATTTTTAAAAGTGGCCCTGTTGTCAATGAGTTCGACCAATTCTTTGACCATTCGACCACGGAACGGTTAACATTTCTAGCTGTCTGCTTTTAGTTATATGATGTCTAACAAACAGGATTAAATTGTTTAAGTAATTTTGTTCTGATTAATTGTACCCAAAAAAAATGGTACGGTACTGATTGACTTTTTCCTACTTTTATCTTAAAAAATACCTGTGAGATTTTTGAAACAAAAAAATACGTCTTAAATTTTGGAGATACTATACCCAAATTCGATTTATAAATTAAATAATATACACTGTTATTACTCTATGCATTAGAAACAATGGCATGAGCACTAGGAACACTGTTACAGATAAAATTAGAAAAGAGAAAATTTTTTTGGCCCTCAAATCAAACTAATTTTTAAAAATGAATTAAAACGTATTAATTTGCTCGTGGCTCAGAAATTACTGGGTTTATAAAATTATATTTCAAATGAAATGTTTTATTTATTATTATTGAAGTTATACTTCTTTAGGCGCGTTATGAAAAAATGATGAGAGTGAAATTTTAAGATGCGCGCGCATCACTGTAACACAAAAGTAACAGGTTGAAGTTAAACCGCTCATTAAGTCTCGAAGAAAAAAAAGCTACCAACAAAATAGAAATAGAACCTCTGTTAGTCGCGCATGTTGGTACGCTCGTCGCCTCTGATCACTGTTTTCATATATATAATATTTATCCACATGTTTCTAGTTTTCTACATTCACAACACGTGTTTTAGTTTCATACAGTGCGAATTATATATGTGCTAATAAATTATATTCAGTAGTGATTTAAATTGAATATTTTGATTAATATTATTTACTATTCGTAAATATTAGTGAAAAAATTGAGCTCATAGACTTTTTCAAGTGCTACAATATAATTGAGGTCAACTATCCGTATGTATTATTTATTGATATAAATTAAAATATTATTTTTGAAGTTATACTTCTTTAGGCGCGTTATGAAAAAATGATGAGAGTGAAAATTTTAAGATGCGCGCGCATCACTGTAACACAAAAGTAACAGGTTGAAGGTAAACCGCTCACTAAGTCTCGAAAAAAAAAGCTACCAACAAAATAGAAATAGAACCTCTGTTAGTCGCGCATGTTGGTACGCTCATAGAGAAATGTATACTATGTTATTCCTTTCTCTATGGTACGCTCGTTGCCTCTGATCACTGTTTTCATGTATATAATATTTATCCACATGTTTCTAGTTTCTACATTCACAACACGTATTTTAGTTTCATACAAGTGCGAATTATATATGTGCTAATAAAATTATATTCAGTAGTGATTTAAATTGAATATTTTGATTAATATTATTTACTATTCGTAAATATTAGTGAAAAAAATTGTGCTTATAGACTTTTTCAAGTGCTCCAATATAATTGAGGTTAACTATTCGTATGTATTATTTATTGATATAAATTAAAATATTTTTTATTGTATTTATTTATTAGTTTAAAGTTTAAGTTCCATTAATAAAACATTAATGTTTATAGAAACTTTAAAAACTTATTTTAAAGTTATACTAACTGCCATATTTAGTGACGAGATGTCTTTGGACTTGAGGAATACAAACCTCTTTGGATCTAGACGAAGATTACACAGTTCGTAGTTTTGTTTTGAAATACTGCAAGAAATGCCACTGCGTTGTTTGAATGTAAAAATCCAACAATAAAAGGTACGTAATTGTTTTGTTACCACTGTCTAAATTGAAACAAATTTTGTGCTTGACATACATTTTGTTATTTTAATTAATTCATTATTAATTGGAGTACAGTTATGTAACTAATTGTATTTAAGACAATACAATAATATGCCGCCAACTAAATTTATTGAAGTGACAATCATGATTTAATAGTTGCGCCTACTCTTGAGTGGTGGCAAATAAAAGGCGCAACTTTGTTCTCAAAATTGCGCCTGCTCCTTTTAGTGAATAGGGATTTGGAACATATTTCAAACTTGCGCTGGCGCCACTATTTGCTCCCTTTGGTGAATCCAGGCCCAGTAGTGATTTAAATTGAATATTTTGATTAGTATTATTTACTATTCGTAAATATTAATGAAAAAAATTGTGCTTATAGACTTTTTCAAGTGCTCCAATATAATTGAGGTTAACTATCCGTATGTATTATTTATTGATATAAATTAAAATATTATTTAACATAATTAATACTAAATATTATTAATCTATTTTTTATTTTTTAATGATGCCAAAGAAGTATAACTTCTCACGCGCGTACATAAGTACACACGCCCATTTTTATTATTATTATTAGCACCGCGTCTTACTACCCATTCGGGTTATACGCACTTACGCTAATGTGTGATGGTAGGGTGATTGTGAGATGAAATGAAGGACCTACAGTTTAACGTGGAATCCGAACCACGGTGGAGGCCTGGCATTCCCCACATTCACAAGATGTCTTGTCAGAGGTGAAGGAAGGGTTTGGTAAGCAGATAAATCTGTGCCGGGACCGAGGATTGAACCCCGGCCGCCAGCACAGAAGTCTGACACCTTACCCCTAGACCACCAGGTCACCAAATGTTATATTTAATAGTTCTACAACTTTACAATGATAAGTTATTGTGGAGAAATGTTGAAAATTGGAAAATTCCCCCCCCCCCCCATGTAGAATACCCTCAAAGTAATTTTCTTGAGAAAATGAGAATTTACATCCTTTTGATAATGATAAACCGTGTCAATATATAGAATTTAATCAAATTGTTTGAGCAAATTTCGAAAAAAAAATTTTTTTTTCTCTTTTTACCCTTCAGTAAACTAACCTTAAATTTAGGGTTGGATATCTGATTCCAAAAACCCCTCGGGGAAGCTTATGAAAACCCCACATACCAAGTTTTAGCCAAATCGGTAAAATAGTTGTGGCTCTAGTTCAAGGTACAGACAGACGGCATTGCGAAAACCACAATTTTGGTTTTGGGGAATCATGAAATGTCGACATTTATCAAAATTTCGAGTTAGATTTCTTTGACTAACGCAATACTTTCTCTCTGGAGTGTCGAAAGTGAATATTACTTTTTAAAAGTTATCTTATAAGTAAAACAAGATTTTAGTATAGAATCTACTTTATCATTTTTTTTTCTAGAAAAATAACATATAGGAAGTTTTTAATGGCTATTTCTTTAGAATGTTAAGTAAGGAACGTCAAAAGAAATTAGTTCACAAGGTGCTGTACTAATTAAAAAAACAAGACGCGAAGAAGTGAACAAGTACTTGATCGAATAATTTCACCCAACTTGTAACTCGAGCACTCCTGCGAAAACTTGCCACTCTAATATTTCATGTTGAACGCCAAGTTTCAAAACAGAAGTGCTTCATTCTACCGTATTAGTGTACTGTAATATGCAAGTGTTTGTGATGTGCCACTATATTAAGCCACATTATCAGTCTTAAGCTTCCAACAACAGGGTTGATATGCTTTCTAAGTTTTGGAATTCCTTGACCTTTTAGGTTATTTAGACAATTTAAAAAAAATCCATTATTTGTATGCGAATCTATGGATGAAAAAAAATCGCATTACTGTCACTATTCATATTTAATAATTGATAAAATGCTGTGGTTTGGGGGTAAGGTGTCGGACTTCTATGCTGACGGCCGGGGTTCAATCCTCGGTCCCGGCACAGATTTATCTGATTACCAAACCTTCCATCACCTCTGACAAGACGTGTATTAATCACAACTTGTGAATGTGAGGAATGCCAGGCCTCCACCGTGGTTCGGATTCCACGTTAAACTGAAGGTCCTTCATTTCATCTCACAATCACCCTACCATTACACATTAGCGTACGTGCGTATAACCCGAACTGGTAGTAAGACGCGGTGATAATAATAATAATAATAATAATAATAATAATAATAATAATAATGATAAAATGCTTTTGAAGATACATGTTTTGTAAAAATGGGTCTTGAACCATTAATGTTTAAAGTCAAAGATCCTTTGAAAATAAATTTTTGCACCCATTTCCCCGCCTAATTAGCATATTATTCACAGTTATTAAGAGTTGTTTTAACTTATGAAAATAAATAATTGGGAATTGTGACTTTATTGACATGCCAACACATTTAATTATCTTTGTATCTTTTTGGTTAAATTATTATTATTATTATTATTATTATTAGCACCGCGTCTTACTACCCGTTCGGGTTTATACGCACTTACGCTAAAGTGTAATGGTAGGGTGATTGTGAGATGAAATGAAGGACCTACAGTTTAACGTGGAATCCGAACCATGGTGGCGGCCTGGCATTCCCCACATTCACAAGATGTCTTGTCAGAGGTGACGGAAGGGTTTGGAAATCAGATAAATCTGTGCCGGGACCGAGGATTGATCCCCGGCCGCCAGAAAAGAAGTCTGACACCTTACCCCTAGACCACTAGGTCACCCTTTTTGGTTAAAGTAGACTACACTATGTAATATATCTCTTAAAATGAACATCTGGGTCAATGCTATAAACCTGTAAATTACATAACATAAAAGGTAAAATATTAAAAGTATCTTCGAAAACCTTCATGTTCTGTATGATATAAGAATGAATTCACTTATCATCAGGTTAAACAAGGGCAAGTGTTGTAAATGTGCTCTTACTTTCTACATACAAACAGAAAGGAATAATATTTTGAAAATTGAAAAATGACACCAGGACACGGGAATTGAACCCGGGACCTTTGGCTTAGTATGCCGATTCCTACCACTGAGCTATCCAGGAATCAACCCGTGCTCACGGTCATTCTTTACTCATATTTTAAGGCAGATTCTATTATGGTAGTTAAAACTAGTGTATAATGGTCAAAAAGACACTAACTCAGGTATAGCACAAATTTCGTTAACCTCAATGTATAGACAGATAGGCCCTACTTTTTAATTTGCAAAAACGTCGCAAAAAAAACTGAAAATTCCTGTCACTTTAAAATTCCCTTGGATTTCTCTGTCTTAGCCTTTTAAACTAAGTTCCCTGTTTTCCAAATGTGTATCAACCATGAATGAATAATATCATAAAATAAATTGTGCGCCACAGAGACTTTTTTCGCTCTATTACCTTATAAAAATGTTGGATACATTTACTTAAAATTTGTTAGATATATGAAACGTAATAATATACATTTTTAAAGAAACATAATGGGGAAAAAAACAAAATTGTATTTCACCAAAGAGCGTACATGAAATAATATACCCTTTTACAGAAACGTATAATTTGTACTGTGCATTTTCAACTCCCTATTTCCAACGGTATAGTTAAAATAATATGTTTGTCTACTGTATATCTCGGAAAATATTGATTTTATAAAATATTATTTCAATTAAAAGTTATTTATTCTTAAGAGTTCTACAAATTTACTATGGTAAGTTATTTCATATCTAAAAGAGTCGTGGGTATATATATAATCAATATTGTAAATGTTTCCCCTTATGTGAACACCCTCCAAGCTATTTTATTGGGAATAAAGAGATGCGCCAATTTGTTTGTCATGTTAAACAGTACATAGATACGAATTTTAATCAAAAACTTTAGAGCAAATTTGTTAAACTCATTTTTAACTCTTTTCGCCATTAAATTTTAAGTGTTAGATTAATAATTACACAAACTCATCGAGGAATATATAAAAATCCCTAGAAACCAAGTCTTAGTCCGAGTGATAAAATGGTTACGGCTCTAGGCCATATATACGACCATATATCCCCCGATAAAGCCATTCTAAAATGTATTTTTAGGGTTCAGTGAATCACGAAACGGCAGTATCCATCAAAATGTCGAATTGTTTTATTGTTTACGATTACAATATTTTTCTAGCTGAGTGATTTCTAAAAAATAAAAATAATTCAAATGAGAGAAAAATGTTTATATATAGAAATTAAAAATAATGTATTTATTATTCATTAAAACTATCAAATAAAATCAGTAGCTTAGTGTACTTGTGGAACAAGTATATGGCGTTGCAGTGCGGCCCCTGGATCTATACATCCCACATGACACATGATGCTGTCCTTCATTGTTTAAGTACCACTCGGCTCATCATACTAATCTCTAATACAAAATACTACCCACGAAAAATGATCAATCATACAAGCTCAGATTAATAAGAACTCATAAAGCAATTGACTTCTCCGAAATTTAATTACTTGGTTTCCTTGATAGATTACTGCCTTTACTTTTTAGATCGTTATATTTCTTGTAAAATCTTCTTCTGGAAGTTTCAACCTCTCATTAATTCAACTTTCAGCCCTTTCTTAAAAAGATGGTGGCCGTTCGCTATGACAAGCATAAATCTCGATGAAGGATGGAGGGAGTTAGCTAATAAAGTGTTGTTCTAGCTTGGAGCTGGCTTTGTTGAGAATCAAGGAAGAACACTACGACTGCCAACATAACACTATGGTATTACAATTTTAAAATATTTATTTATATATATATATATATATATTTATAAAAATCATAAATATACATTTGTAACGCTATTTATTTATAAACTAAATGAAAATGGCGGAGCTTAGTTTATACTATGGAGAGATATCTTGTTTAAAATGTGCAAAATACTATTTAGTTATGTTATGTAGAGTTTACATTTACGTTTACAGACTGTAATTAAGATGAGTTTTCAACATGAAAGTTGGGTTTTATGCGCTTTCCCATCCAACCGGAACTGGACATGTACTCAGCCTTTCAGCTGGTTATTGTTGCCCACACCATCTGGTGAAAAAAAACACGGAATAGGAAAGTTCAAAAAGTGTGGTAGTTTCCCATAACCTTCCGCATCAAATTCTAAGAACGAGCCAGAAAGATCCAAGCAATTTATATTTGTCATAAATGTATTTTTTACGTAACCTCCAGAGTTATTTTATATGATACAATTGACATGGTACCGACGGCTTTACCTTCCCTCCAAAAGAAGTTGTACTATGGATTGTAGACATTCAAAAACCTTGACTGGGTTTGAACCCATGAACACTGGGCCTTGAGGCAAGCATTTTATCACTAAATCACTAAAGTATACTTTAAAGAATGTATATTTTTTATCAATAATACAGGTGATTTTTGATCAATTTAAGCTCGCTAAAATATTTTGCCCCCTTTTTACATAGAAAATTGTACGGAACAAGTGAGAAGACGAAAAACACGTCTTAATATTCGTCCGCGCTGTAAACATATATAAATTTAGTTAAATATATCCATTAAAATATTTAAATGGATATTTAATTTAAGTGTTTTTATTAATAATTAAATCCGTATGCCTAGAAATAGAAATCTATAATACATTTTTAAGGGTGATTTACTTTTCTTAAGACGAAACACCAGTGGTGGGTATGGTAGTCCTGCGCCACATACCCATAATAATATGAACTAGCTTTTTAAAAAAATTCAATGTGGTCTGTGCTAACTGTGTAAATACTAATGTTTAAGTTGTTAATAAATATACATGTAATGAATTATTAATTTTAAAACTAATATTGATTCATATTCCAAGAATACTGTGCTTTAAGTAATTCTTCTTCCAAAAGGCTCTACTTAACACAATAGGAAACTCTACTTAACACAATTGAAAACGGCAAGGCAAGCTAGGGAGGCTCTAATGACCTTGCCCAGTGTCTAGGGGTTGCAACACATCCCTTTCCGCTCGCCCACTAGTAATTGGCCAATGAGTTCGGGATTTTACACCCCAGTCATGCTGTTCATGTGTAGCAGGCTAAGCATTGTACCAACTATTGAAAAAATATTTAATATCATAATGTTTATTTATAAGCTAATTTAGTATAGTTTAAGTAAAAATTACACAAAATATATATGAAATTGATTGTAAAATAATAGTTAGTTTACGTAACAAGCTTTAAATTATACACTAATTAAATAAATTGAGTTATGTTGAGGCATTCTAGTCATATGGTATTATCATGTATTTGGCAAACACTTAAAATCTCTTTCAGATTTAGGCCCTTTCAGCACTGGTAGAGTGTGGAAAGAGGGGAAAAGGGGTAGCGGTTAGAGCCTGTGACAGGCTAGTTGATGGTAAATCTTGTTGTTCTTTAGTAGAAAAGGATTTGTTGAGTTTAATAGTGTTATTTAGTTTTTGTTTTACATTAACGACTTTTTTAGTCATTGTGATTTTATATAATTATAAAATCAAAGCATCCCAAAAGTCAGGAGTGTAATTTTACCATTTCAAGATGATTTTTGAAGAAAAAGTAAAAATAAAATATATTTTCATATAATTTAACTCAATAAAAGGGGCACCCAACCATTCATTTTGAGGGAGACATTCATTAAAAGGGCTGTAGCAAGAATGAAATTTTTATGGAGAGAGTGGGTTTGGGGTTGTATAGCCCCCTGGGTAAACCCGAAGGCAGAGAATATCTATGAATATTAAATGCCTTTAGAAATAATTTAGAGTATTTTATGGTATTAAGAAATTTAAATAAGTAAATGGGTCGAAGCTATTATTTGTGGGGTTTTTTTTCGATTGTTAATTTTGTGTGTAATGGTAAACCTTTGAATAATAGGCTTAAGTCAGAAGCCTGGTTTTAATATGTAACCTATACATTAACACATCTTCAACGCTAAATATTTTAGTTATACTTCAATTATTTAAATTTCTATTAAAATTATTTGTAGTAGGCCTATTGGGGAAAGGGGGGTCAGATACCCTGTTTGCCCCTCTCAAACCCTTGGGTGCACCACCTGCTTACAGCAAAAGATTTTTGTAAATAACTTGGCAATAAACAATGAAAGTAGCGTTAGAGTATTAATAGTCCGAAATAAATCCCCTATGTTAGTCAGAGTTTACGACTAAATAGCTTCGGGGCATAAATTTTTCAAGTTGGGGGAACTCGTTTTTTCCAAGCAGCTTGTTTTAGAAATTACTTTATAAAATAGTTTTGATTTCAACGTGAGTTGGACAATCCACCTGATTCTATCTCAAACCCAAAATCTAATTTGGGTCTTGATCGATTATCACTTCATTTTACTCTTTTTATGATTTTTTGCTTGGAGATTTCAACTGTTGCTTTTAAATTTCACTAGGCTATTTTAATAAGGGTCTGCACTCTTTTGCAAATTTAGAAATGTGCCCAAAACCACCTTGGGCCCGACATTTAAAATTTACTTAAATTTCTAACCAAAATAAAACAATTTCAATTTTTAGTAAAAACCTTTTGTGGTATAGAGGTCATAGGTTCTGACTACGGGCACAGAGGGCCCGGGTTTGAAATTCCCCGGGGCTTCCAGATTTTCCCCCGAATATTTTCCCTAATTTTTCTGGGGAAAGGGTTAGACCAGCCTGGTATGGATAAATAAGGGGGTACTTTAATACAGAATAGTGGGTCCGGTATATAAAGTAAAGTTTAATGGCTGGGGGGGCTTCGTTGTACTGACCATTTTTCATCCTCTATCCGTAAGAGTTGGGACAATTTGCCAAAACTTTTAGGTATAAACCTGAATGGGGGACGACCCCAGGAGTTTAAATTTTATTA